>JALPQD010000319.1:74924-244924 GCA_023101885.1 Typhlomys cinereus
ACATGGTCTCATGTCAAGCACAGACACCGTTTGGCAAGGAATATCTCTCAGTCTTATGTAAGCCTTATGTGCTGGGCGTGGTCTCATGTTTGCATGCCAGCGTGCACAAGGTTGAGGCAGGAAGATCACAAATTCCAGAACAGCCCATGCTGCATTGGAAAAAACTTTCCTTAAAAGATCCAAAACCTAACAAACAAATTAAAAACACGAAGTTGATGGTAACGCTAACACTGAAAAGTCTATATAAAGTTTTTTTTTTTTTTAAATCATGGTAACAACAAATGTGGTTCTCTTTCCTCTGTCTACTCCCACAGTTTTAACAGGTTATGTAGTAGCACTCATTTGCACACTACACACTCAATCACCACACACTATGGGTGGTGGGATCTAATGGTACATGCCCTAAGGCAATCTGTGCCCTGGCGCTCTGGCACCTGCCCATGCATAGTGTATACCTTTATCTAAGCTCTCCTTACTGGTCTACCAGAAGTATGGCAGGGAATCTAAACAATAAAGCCACTAGAGGACAGAAGGAAATGGGATCCATGCTGCACCTGTGCAGACCTAAGACTCTTTTCTAATAAGCAAGGATAAGGCTTGCCTCTCTCCATATTAGTTTTGCTTCCTGTGTAGCCTCAAGCAGTTAGGTCCCAAACCTGTGAGTCCAAAACACAGAAAGAGTTTAAAAAAAAAATCTTTAAGCATCCTAGTCTCAAAGAAATTAGAATTGAATTACCATGTGATCCAGAAATGATACTTTAGTGTACATGTCCAAAAGAATAGTGCTCAGCCTTAAGAAAGAAGGACCTACCATGACATGGCTAAAATGAGAACATTGTGCTAAGTGAACTAAGTCAGAAACAGGCAAATAGTGCCTGGTTCCCATTGCTGCGGGGTGTCTAGAATAGTCACAGAAAACAGAGAAGGCCACCAGGAGGAGGAGGCAATGGGAGTGGTTTAGAGTTTTAGTTTCACACACAGAAAGGATTCTGGAGATGCACTGTGTGACAATGAGAATATACTCTGGAAATAAACTCTGGAAAATGGCTACAGGCTGAGAAGGCAGAGTGCCTCACATGCTCAAGAACGTGGATTCAACCAGCAGTACTGCAAACAACGACAACGAAAAAGAACGTGGTGGATTTTATGTAAATATGCTTTACCACAGATTTTTTAAAAAAAAGGAAGATTCCCCCCTTCCTTCCTTTTTTCTCATGGCAAGAATAAAATAATATCATTCTGTGGGTAGAAGATTCCAGCAATATGTAACTTCCAATCCTCTTCATTTCTCTCCAGAAATAACTACTTTGTCATTTGATGTGTGCTTTCCAGTATTTACTTGTGGCTATGTATATATGCCTAGATGTATGTATACACACACACACACACACACACACACACACACACACCTAGAATGAGCCTGATCTTTCCTCACCACTCAGACTTGGGATGGTAGCTTCCCTTTCCTCCAGATGAAAGCAGGGACTGTATGCTTTCTGTGTGGACTTCATCATGACCTTACTTGTGGAGCACAGCCATGGACAGTTTTGGAAGGGGCTTGCCTGCTCCACGGGTGGAGGAGCACGGTGGCTGCTGCCCCACGCTTCTCCCAGCTGATCTGCAACTTGAGAGCCTGGGCAGCAGTAGTACCATCAGAGCCAGATGATTGGCAGCAGAAGGGCTTTCTGTTGGAAGCCACCCATTTCCATCAGTGCACTGGGCTCCCACACAAAATGTTATCTTCTACCACATGGGGCGGTGGGGACTTGGGGGAATGGTAATTAAAGGAAAAGAGCAAGTGGGAGGCAAAGGGCAAATGGTATCTGGGAAGAATTGCCAGCCAGACTTTAGTACTTTTTCTCAAGTACGAGCAACTGTATTGATCGGGGGAGGGGGAACCCTCACCCTTTAGCCTTTTCTAAATTGACATGATAGCACTGGTATGCACTAAAAGATGTTCCCAGTCCCAAAGAGCAGGTATGGGCTTACAGTGACTAATATCTGCTAAAAACATACCTGCCTGCTTTGGCAATGTGGCGGCGAATTGGTATGGCTGGGAATAATGAACCGCCGTACCCCATTGAAATGTAATTACACAGCCCTCTTGTTCTTAAACCTATAAGGTGAAAGAAAGATGAATAGTGAAAGTAAAAACCACTGACCCTTCAAGCTTTAATTTACGTTATGCATTCGCTCGCCCTTCTGATAGGTTTTAGAAAGGTCATAATTTAGGGTATTTTGCAGTTGATAAATGATCTGTATGTTTGTGTTCACACGCACCGATTGATTTGTTATAGCCAAAATATTGTTTCTATAACAACCCAAGGGCCCTTAACTAGACAAACGGCAAAGCAGAATCCAAGGGGAGGTGAAGGGAAATCCAGGACTGCCAAGAAGGGGTTGCTGGCCTTTGCCCAGAGATTCAGAATGATGGAGTGAAGGTGAGGGTGAGGATGCAGGGGAGAGATGGTGAGAGGAGAAGGTGGTGGCCGATGAAGCAGATGAAGCGGTGATTTTTGTTCTTGGCAGACCACAGTCATGGTCTCTTCAAAGCCTCTGGCCAGCGTGGGTGGCTTCCACCGATGTCCTGGCAAGTCTTGTCAAGACTTTCAAGTTGAGCTCCCTTCGGTGCAAGCCAGTGGGGTTGTTAGGGCAATTTTCCCGCCTTTCCAGCCTTGGAAGAGGCTTCTGTTTCCAGGCCCAGTTGATGCATTATGCATCAGGACTCCTTGCAACTGACAGCGCCTCAGCCACCGTCGACTTGAAAAGCAATGGAGCTAATCAAAGCCGACACATTTGAATGTCCAGACACACACACAGAGAAATTTACTAATCAAAAAGTGTATTTCCTAGGGCTGTCTCCAGAGAAATCCGCGGGAAGAAATTGGAATAATTTATTAGCTTACAAGTTTTCGTTGACAGTTAGCCCAAAGCTATTTATCTCTGTAATAGAGAACGTCTCCAATGTGGCAAAATTGACCAAATCAAACAGCTTTGATCAGAAAATGAATCTGGCAAGCCTGCCTGTCGGAGGGTCCCAGGAGGAAGAAGGGAAACAAACAAAAAGATTTAACAAGTGGTCAATAGGAGAAAGAGAGCAAGAGAAAGGGATTTGGGAGAAGAAAAGAGCAAGGGGAAAGGAAGCAGAAAAAAGAATTTTGCAAAGGCCCCTGCCCAGACTCTGGAATGAATTGTTGAAGAAATAAATGATGTTTCACATCATAACATTTAACATGGTGCTTGTGCATTTTCTGAGCCCTGCAGCTGAAACTGAGATGTGATTTTTATGGTAACAAGATGATGACAAACGGCAGAGAGAAAGGGTTTGCTGCCTCTGCAAGGGTGGCGATAAAGAAGTAAGAACATCCGGAGAAATAGGACTGTCTGCCCCCTCAGCCCGAGGATCAATCTTGGATCATTTCTAGCAAGGAGTAAATGACGTGCGTGAACTTTATCCAGTTTGCCTCAGTGGGCACAAGGTGCATGCATGCCCACCCAAGACTGAGATGGTTCTGGGGGGAGGAGTTGTAACCACCCGGGAGTCTGAAGGTAGGGCCCACCCGGAAGGTCCTTCCATGGGAGGCCAGAAGATGGAAGTGGGAGAAACCCAACATGCACTGTTCCTACTTTCTCCCTTCCAAATGATACATATATATACAGTAAGAGCAGAAGAAGGTATTGGATGTAGCTTTAAAGCCCTGTGACTGATGAATGAACTAGGGAAAGACTCTTACAGCAGTGCGGCATTGATTTACTTACTAAGGCGGGTCTCTATCTCACACGTCCTGCTGCTGCCATGGCCACCATCATCTTCTGGTCAACACCCGAGTACTTGGCAAGAGGGTTTCTGTATTAAGTAGCCAAATAATCAGAACGATGCTCCAACAACCAGTATAATTGTCCCACACAAATGTTAAAGTCGTCAATATTAGCATCCATTTTATTTAGAAAAGTTCATGTAAGTCCTTTATGTTGAAATACATTTGAAAATCACAGTTGAAAGTTGGCAAACATATCTGTCTATGGAGAAATGCTTTCCTCATAGTTCCTTCAGAGATAGAGTTGTTTAGTGAGGACATTGAGAAGGGCAAACTGAGGTACCAGCTCTGAAGTCCAGTGACATAGATGAGACACTGACTTATGTCTTGGGGACCAACTTTCCTTCCTCTCTTTGTAAACAATGTGCCCTGCATGGGAGGGGTTGATGTGGGAATCAAGAGAGGCGACTGGGGGGCTGGAGAGATGGCCCAGGGGTTAAGCCTCTGCCTTGCAGGCGGAAGGTCCTGAGTTCGGATCCTAGACCCCACGTATAGACGCCAGGCGGAAGCAAGGGCGGCTTGCGTTTCCGGTCCTGGTAGGGCGGAGCCTGTGAATCCCGGGGAAGAGTAAACGAGGAGGTGGAGGCGCCCATGGTGGTTCCCGAATTCGTCCGTGGTTCTACACACACATACATACATATACACACACACACACATACATACACATGTGCGCACACATGCATACACGCACAATTGAATAAATAATAAATTTAAAAAAAAAAAAGAGAGGCGACTGGGATGGGGGAGCACTTTATGATACAACGGTGGCCTAATATATGTAAGGTTCTAAGTTTTCTCCCAAGCCATGTCAAATGAAACCCAAACCTGAACCCTTCAAAAAGCATGTTGGAAAAATATATCTTAAAAAAGCTAGAGATTCCTGCCACTGCTCATCCTGAGATTTCAGGGGAACTGGTAATTTTATGTTGCCAACCATATCTAACTTAACTGAGGAAGAACCATGTCAGGAAACCAAACTGTGGCCCCTGGAGGAAGCTGACCTGCCCACCATGATGTGTTTCTCTAATGAACACCAGTCTTCTTTGTTTCCTCTTCCTCCAGACAACCTCACTAGCTGAGACTGGCTAAATGTCAGATGATTCTATTGACTTTCCTCTTTTGGCACTGTGCCTTTTCCCAGATATTTTGGAGAAAGATATGGTCGCTTTAGATCCTTTTGGCCTCCCAATTTAGGTTTAAGTTTCCATGTCTGATCCATATGTCTGTGTGTTCTTGGAGTTATAACCCCTGGCTAATTGAGTACTAAAAGTGAACCAGCAATTTTGCTTGATCAACCAAGTCCAGCTTAATCTGCTCTGTCAAAGGACTGAGTGGACAGTATCTGAAAGTGAAAATACTTCCAAACCACTCAAACAAAGACAATCAGCTAGGTTTTGTTGATATTTCAGAGGAGCGCAAGGAGACTATTATTTTGACTGTTCTTGAGCTTATTTCTATGATAATATATAATGCAGCTTAATTTTACTTAACAGGAATTTGCAGTCTATATGTCAGTATTATACAGCATAATGGACTAGCCTGGGTTTTTGGATCAGGTCCTCTTGCGAACATATCAAAATTGATTCTCATTTACAAGGATTACACAGTAATGCTCACCTTGACATAAGGATGGCCACATGATACTGTCCCACAGTGCCTCATAGCAATTTTCCCTTGAAGCTGCTCCCTAAAGCAACTGTCCTTCTCCTTCATGTGTAGGCTCTTCTGGGGGTATAGTGGGCATGTTGCCATGGACTGAATGTCACCGCTACAGTGTTGAGCAGATTCTTCTCTTGAGAAATTCTATTAGACAGTGTTGAATTTGCTTGGAAGTTCCCACCAAGAATCACACCCAAAAATAAGTTAAAGAAGCTCAAGACTTCTTATAGCTCAATTTGTGTTTCCTCCTCAATTTGTGCCTTGAGATAATCTAAAGTATGTAAAAAAACAAAAAAAGCTTTTGACTTTCCAAATGAAGAGTATAGTATACTTAGTTTTTTTTTTTTCTCCTGTGCAGTAGAAACTGTCCAGAATTGGTGGTCTAGAGCAAAGATGTCAAGAGTTTATGAGGGCTGGGTATGCATGCCTGTAATTGCAGCACTCCAGGAGGCCCAGGCAAGGAGATCTTGAGCTCCAGGCCAGTCTAGACCACATGGGAGGACTGTCTCAAAACACACAAACACTCCAATCATCAATTCCTCCTTGTACAATATCAGAAAGTACTATTCAAGTTGCTGGGAAGAAAAACAGACAAGTCTCAT
The DNA here is from genome assembly GCA_023101885.1 of Typhlomys cinereus. Classification (NCBI taxonomy): domain Eukaryota; kingdom Metazoa; phylum Chordata; class Mammalia; order Rodentia; family Platacanthomyidae; genus Typhlomys; species Typhlomys cinereus. Next base: position 81,004 of record JALPQD010000319.1, read on the forward strand.
CAATCTGTGAAAGCTGCAAGCTGCAATAACAATCACCTTGGCTAGAGATGATCATCAGTATAATAGTGGCATGAATGTCAAAGGGGCAACCAGCAGCTTTCTGATTGGATTTAAAGTCCATTTATCAGCAGGAAACACAATAACCTGGAACAAGAACCTGTGAAAGGGGAGGGTCCTAAAGGGGTTGCAAATTGTTAAGATTTAATTTTAAAGACACTATATAAAACAGCATTTTAAACATTTGTCATTATACATATTCATTGGCGGATCACTCATCACTCAGCCTAGAAGCTTCCTTTTGCAGTGGAAGACACATTTTATCACAGAAAATCACAACTGGCCAAAGACATCTAAGCCACCACAATCCCAAGGCTCAGGGAACATCTAGTAAGATTGTAAGAGCCTGAAGGGGGTGGGCAGGGGTGCAGTCTGACATTATCATCTGGACATGACAGGATCGTTGTATTCATGAATTCACTCAGCTGTGTATATTTCCGCAAGAACATTTCAACATGGAACAGGAAAGGTCTCAAAAGGCCCCACACCTCTCTGACAGATTGATGAGGGTTAATGCTGATTGCAGGAGTAGGAGGAGAAGATGCTATCCTCAGTAGTATACCCACTGATATGTGATTCCTACTGTAGCAATGCTCAGCTACATACCATCAAAGGCAATCCAAACAAAACTCAGTGGACTACACAAGCAAAAAAGTCATGAAAATAGGAGGAGGACTTGCAGGAAAGAGAAAGGATTGTAATGGGAAAAGGAGGGGGGATGGGATTGGGGATTAAGAAATGATAATATCATAAATTCACTATATTCATGTGTATGACACTAAAAGAATAAAAAATAGTTTTTATTATTCAGGATTGTTTTTGCTATCCTGGGCAATTTCTGCTTCCATATGAATTTTGAGATTGTTTTGTCAATTTCTGTGAAGAATTACCTAGGAATTTTGATTGTTATTTCATTGACTCTATATGTTGCTTTTGGCAGGATGACAAAACACATATAGCAGCACATGCCGGAGAGGATGCGGGGAGAAGGTAGCCCTCATGCATTGCTGGTGGGAATGCAAACTTATATAACCACTCTAGAGATCAGTATGGCAGTTCCTAAAAGAGTTAAAAATTGAAATGCATATGGTCCAGCTATATCACTCCTGGCAATATTCTCAAGGAATGCTTCATATTACTGTAGATTCATGTGTATATCCATGCTCATTGCAGCTCTATTCACAATAGCAGAGTCCTGGAATCAGCCTAAATGACCAACAATAGACAAATGGATAATGAAAATGTGATACATATACACAATGGAATGTTATTCAGCTGTCAAGAAAAGTGAATTAATGAAATTTGCTGGTAAATAGATGGAGTTGGAAGAAGTTATACTGAGCGAAGTATCCCAGACACAGAAAGCCACACTTTGTATGTTCTCCCTTATAAGTGGAATCTAGTACATTTCCTCCAAGGACTCACTAGGATCTTAGAAGAAACAGCTACTCTCAGAGAGTATCTCAGGGACAGGTCTGGACAAGGGAAGAGGAACCTTCCCATTTAGGACTTTACCTACTGAAGAGCCACATAAACTGAAATCTGACTTCCCTAGCTACACAGGCACCCTAAGGGAGTCCTGTGAAACTCACAAGCAAAAGGACAAGAAGGGGGTGGGGTGGTTCAGAACAGAATGGATGAAGGGAAGAGAGGGTGGGAGAAGGGTGTATGGATGAATAGAATGGGAGAGGAGGGAAGTGGAGGGAGGGGATAAGGACAAAGATATAAACCCAGTTTGTAAGTAAATTAATTACTTAAAAAAGAATAAAAAATAAAGCAAAATAAATTCGTGAGAAAGCAATTACAGACTATTCAAGGCACATGTCAGATCCTGGCCAAGTACATTTTTTAAGCATTTATCTAACCAGGACCTCCAAAACCAAAAACTCCAACAATTCAAGAACTTTCATTGTGGATTCTGAGGTTCTAAAACATCATGTTTTTCTTGGGAACTTCCTTATGTTTGTCTGTTGTATATGCTAAACATTATATAATCATACTAGGACTTCAACTAGATTCTAGGTATTCACAATTTCTTTTGTCAAGGCACATCTCAGATCTTGGCCAATGGAAGGATCTTAAGAATTCTGCATCAAGGCCATTCACTTAACTGAAACATTACAATGGCTCATATTAGTGTAATTTTATGATATACGGTGAGTAAGAACTTAAGCCATAATTAAGAACCTAATTGCAGGCAAGGATGCATCAATTTTAAAGCTTGGGTAGATAACAGATACTACAGAAATACTCTCTCTCTGTGTATATTTTTGGGTATGAGGATTTGTGTGCATGCCTGTGTGTGTTTGTGTGTGTGTGTGTGTGTGTGTGTGTGTGTGTGTGTGTGTAGGCCAGAGTTTAAACTCAGGGGTGTCATTTCTCAGGCACTATCTATTTTTTTTTGAGGTAGGGCCTCTCCCTGGGGTGAAGGTTGCTGATCAGGCTAAAGTCGAGTCCCTGGGATCCTCCTGTCTCCATCTCTCCCAGCGCTGTGATCACAAGCACATGTCCAGCTCATTACATGGTGCTGGGGATCAAATGCAAGTCTCTGTGCTTGTGCAGGAAACACTTTACCCGCTGGGCCATCTTCCTAACACACACTTTTCAATGGGATTCACAAGCACTTCTAAAAATCACAGGAAATGTCTTTTCTCTGAAATTGACTCTGCACAAATAAAGACTGGACCATAGGCACTTTTCCCAATCAGGTTGTCCTTGATTCCTCAAAACAGTGTCTGTGAGACTGGAGATAAAGTATCTTACATTCTTCTAAGCTCAATTAAAAAATAGATAACTTTCAAGTTCTGCTTAATCATTCCACCATCTTCTTTTGGCTCAGGCAATTCTGCATGTCCAGCAGAAATGGAGACAGCAGATGATGTCTACTCACCTTCGCATCTTGCATCCGTTAAGAGATCCTGAATGTGCAGCTGCTGCAGCCCCAGAACATTCTGTACATTACTCCTTTAAAGGAGGCCCCAGGGCTTCCAAAAGGCTGGACAGGAATTTCAGGGTTGGCTTTCTTATTTTTGTCCTTAGATAGGACTGTATACATGAGATCGAGTTTTGTCCCCTTGCTAATTTTTTAAAAGTTCTTTTATTAAGATGTTTAACTGTACATAATAATGGGCTTTGTTCTGACACTTTCCATACATGTACATATTTTGATCGTATTTACCCCCGTTGCCTTCTCTTGTCTATTCCCACTGCAGATTCCCTGCTTCCCAATGAGTTGGAAGGGTTCGTGTGCAAGTACCTGTACCCAGAGTCACCTCGCCGACCTCACCCCGGGTCTGTCTTTCTTTCTCTCTTGCTTTCTCTCTCTCTCTCTCTCTCTCTCTTTCTTTCTCTCTCTTTCTCTTTGTTTCTCTTTCTTCTCTTTCTCTCTTTCTTTCTTTCTCTTTCTTTCTCTCTCTCTTTCTTTTCTCTGTGTGTATGCATATCTCTTCATGTGCATCTGTGTGTATCAGAGGACCCTGTATGTGCCTGTGAATCATCCCCAATTGCTTCTATCTCCTATTTCCTTTGCTCTAGTGTCTCCTAGGCTCTGCCTTCCAGAACTAGATGTACAGACCGCTGCCGTTTCCAGCCGGCATTTTCATGTGGTAGCTGGGATCCAAACTCAGGATCTTCTGCTTAAGAGGCAGAGGCTTAACCCCTGAGCCATCTCTCTGGCCTGTCCCTATCCAGGTTTGTTTTTAATGAGACATATACCTTGCCTATTCCTTGCCATTGGAACAATCATCATTTAACTTGATGCATTCATTTCACTGTAGTTGTACTAAAGGGTCAGTCAAATCTTGTTTATACAATAGTTCACTGATGCTGCATGCAAAAGCAGATTGGCTGCTTATCATAGTCACTCAGGGACTCAGGCTAACAGGGACTCTTTCATGTTGATATTAGATCTTGTTAAGTTAACTCTCAAAGACAATATTTCAGCATTCACCTCAGTGAAGAAGAGACCGCATATACCATAGCTTTTACATGCAGTTGCTGTCTAGAAAAGAAAAAGTACACAACTAACTATTCCAAAAATTAGTAATAATGGGAGGCTGGAGAGGTGGCTCAGGGCTTAAGCCTCTGCCTTGCAGGCGGAAGGTCCTGAGTTCAGATTCTAGACCCTACATATAGACATCAGGGGGAAGCGGGGCAGCCTACGTTTCTGGTCCTGGTAGGGCAGAGCCTGTGAATCCCCGGGCAGAGTAAACAAGGAGGAGGTGGAGGCGGTCCATGGTGGTTCCTGAATTTGCCTGTGGTTCTACACACACATGCACACACGCACGCACGCACAATCGAATAAATTAAAAAATTAGTAATAATGGAAGTCCCACTATACATAATGGTTATTTAGTCCCAGTATAAATACGCCTATCTAACAAATATCACAATCAAAATTCCCAACACATGCAAAAACTTTTGAATTTAACAAATGGATTTAGGTCACAAGAAAGTAAAAAATACAAGTTGGTGATGTGGATCCACACACTTTTCATTGGTCCAACCAAATCTCAGGACTACATCCAACATGGAGCTTGTCATGGTTTGAAATGTATCCCCCACAGTCTCATGTGTTTGGCAAAGTCATGGCACCTTCAGAAGTGGAGCCTTGCTGGAGGAAGGCAGTCACAAGGGGTGGGCCTTGAGGTGGATTAGTCCCACCTTACCTCGAGGAGAAGTCTGCCTTTGCAGCAAACAGTCTACAGCTCTCAGCTTCCAAGATGTCTGCGGTGACTTAGCCTCCTCCAGCTTTGGCCAGCCAGCCATGCCGCCTCTGCTTTGAGAGACTGTACCTTCCCTCTGGAACCGTAAGCTGAATAAACCTCCCTTTCTCCCTTAAGTTGATTGACTTTGGGTGTTCTCTCACAGCAATAGTAAAGAGTAACCGTTACAGAGCTGATCCTCACACATGACTGGAAGAAGAAGCCAAGCGGATGTTGTACAGTGTTCTGGTCATGCCTACACAACACTCTTAGTCACAGAGAGGAAGGGCTGAGACTCACAAGGCCTTGTCCTGGACTCCCTACCACTTCATAAAGCTCCATGACTCTGTGCTGTCTCTTAACCCCACAGGCCTCTTACACTGTCCTCTGCAAATGAAGGTTTGAGATAGATGCTCACCTCTCTGATTCTGTACAAATCTATTACCTTTGCTAGATCTCGCAGCCCACGTGCTTGGTAGCAGGTCAGTAAGGTCCTTTCCAATGAGATCCAACAGTGCAGGAAGGATGATGCAGGGCACTATGGAAATGGACTTATTCGTGCCCATGCTGGGGAAGCTGGTTAGAGTATCAGTTCTTACAGTTTTGAGATGATGCACACAAGCATGATGAAGGTGTCAGGATTCCATGTCACTCAATATGTGTCGCTAACTCACTTTGACAAAGGCATTTTACTTTTAACCGCTTGTGACAGCAGCTCCCGGTCTACTCCTAAGTGTGGCTCATGTGCAGGTGCTTCTTGCTTTGTGCAATAGATGGGTTCCTTTAAAAAGGTGACATGGAAACTAATCTAAAAACAGTAAAGATCGCTGCTGGGAAGATGCTATTAGTTACAGAAATCCAATAGCAAATGTCTTTTGAGAAAAGGTAAAAAGACCATTCTCAGTTTCCCTTCGCCTCTAAGTTATTCTTTGATAATACATAGAGCCTCTGGCACAGTACATAAAACATAAAAATATTTGAAGATGCTTGTGAGCGAAGAGTCCGCAGTCTGTTCTCTCCACTTGGCCTGCATTTGTGCAAGTGATGAGGGACACCACGGAGAGTGCTTTGCAGTTAGAAAGACTTACATTTCCCCGGGAAGAAGGGAAAGAGGGCAAATGCTTGTGTCAGATTAGAGTTTTGACAGTGGCTCTGCTTCTTAGGATCTGTGGGCTTTCACAGATGCAAAGCAACCTCTGGCATCTCATTTGCGAAAAGCATCCATTGAACAGTATAGTAAGAGCCTCAGTTATGTGAAAAGCATCATTGAACAGTATAGTAAGAGTCATAGTTAGGCACAGGTGTCAACTTGACAGTTGAGGATTTGAGTCTGGGCTCATTTGTAGAGAATTAATGGTTGAGTTATTCCCAGAGCAAACCTGCAAGAGATTGTCTAGCTGATGGGGAAGGCCCAGCCCCTGGTGGGTGGGATGAGGCCCTTAAATAAAATACCAAGAGCTGATTGAGAAAGTTGACATCCTTGTGTATACTTGGCTAGACATGCTGGTCTGGCAAGTAAGGATTGTCCCTTTCTCAGCCATTATGTAGAGATGGTGTGACCAGTTCCCTTGGCCCTGGTGTTGGTGCATGCTCTCCCGTCAAGCTGGACTGAGAACTATAACCAGTAAGAGAAAATAAATCCCTCATTCCCTTAAGCCATTTGATGGTCATTTATCAGCAACCATGCAGGTGAACTGCAACAGTTAGCATGTCTGTTATACCATCTGACAGGGAGAAGGTTCTCGATAAAAGATGTGAAAGAAAAAACAAACAAAACAACGAAAACTACATGAAGGGCCAATGAGATGACTCAGTGGTACCTGCTTGCAAACCCGGTCACCTGACTTTGGTCCAGTCCATAGATAGACCACATAGTGCATCATGTTCTCTCTCTCTCTCTCTCTCTCTCTCTCTCTCTCTCTCTCTCTCTCTCTCTCTCTCTCTCTCTCTTTTAAAAATAACTGAAAGGTATATGAAAAGAAGAAGTCACTATTCCCATCCTGTTGATGACAAAGTTGAGGTCAAGCTGTGCTCAAGGCTTTACAAATACAGGACCAAAGTTGTGGCTTCCGACTGGTTCTTCCTAACACACCCCCTTACCAGCCCTACCCATTGTCTGCATGACATGTGTAGGGCTGACATGCCTTGCCTTGTGCACACCGTTTTCTGTGGCTTTGTCCCCTCTCCCAGGCTGGTCGTGTCCTGAGAGCCAGTGCTAGGCCTCTGCTTCTATGTGGCTGGTGCTCTGGGGTGCTTTATCCACAGTCAAACTTCAAGTCCTTGCCAATCTGCTCAGCCAAGCAGGACATAGTAACACATTCAATTATTAAGAGAAGACCTTGGTTTTCAGGAACAGTGTCTTTTGAGCTCGACAATTATAAAGGGCAAAACAATTAATTTTAGAGTAAAATAATAATACTATTTAAGGTGCCAAGATGATTAAGTGTTCTAATTTGTAGGGATCATCTCCCCCACACCTTCTATGGAGGTGCTCAAAGTTGGTTATATTTAACTGCTGCGCTAGTGCATATCCTTTAAAGAGAGACACTGAGAGACTACCAGGGTGACAGAAGTGGACCTGAGCTTTGGGATATAGCTGCAAGACAAGCCCAATCCCTGACTACAATGATTTTATGGGGGCAATAAAGCAAATGATAAAGTCTTTATAACAGTATAGTGTGAGTGTGATATGCCCCCACAACCTTATGTAGTTGAAAACTTGATCCAAAGCTGGTAGTGCTATTTTGGGGAGTTCTGGAGCCTTTGGGACTGGATGCATGGCTCATAGGAGTAGGTTTTTAAGGGTTGTTGTATTCCTTCTCCCCTTTCACCCCTGCTCTGCGCTGCAAACTCCCATTTCTAAGGACTGGCTGTCATGCCTTCCCTATCATGACAGACTGGACTCTCTGAACCAAAGGCAAGCTAAGTCCTGCCTCTTTAAGACATTTCTGTCAGGTATTTGGTTGCAGTGACAAGACAGGTAACTAACAAAAGTATAATGAATTAAACTTGAAGGAAAAAGGAAATGAGGAACCAATGGTATAATTAGGAGTCTATTTGTGATCAGGAAATCGCCATGAAAAAAGTGATATTTATTTTGAGACAGGAGAAAATTGGAAGAAACCATGGAGGTAAAAAGTGGGATAAAGAATATTTCAAATAGAGGATTTGACATTGTAGGGGCCCCAAGGTTGGGGTCACTTCAACATTAAAATAAGGTAGGAGGCACAGCCTCAGAACTAGAGAAACACATTGCAACTGAGAGATTTTAAACAGAGAAATCTTAAGATTCAGCTTAGACCTTAGAAGAGCTCACACCAGTAGATTCCATTTAAGAATAGATTTAATACAAAGGGGGAGAAGCAAGGAGAACTGCGTGATTGCTGCAGCCCCCCAGGTGAAAGACAGGGGTGATTTGAATTGGCTGAGGGCCATGGGATAGAGTGAAACTGTGAAATATTTTAGGGATTTCATGTAGAGCACAAGGAAGAAAAAGCAATTCGTGTTTCTGAGCGAGTGAGTTGAGATGCTAAGGTTTGTGTGGGGGCTTCAGAAGAGTTCATTTTGCATTTGAGATGTTTCCAAGATTCTCAGGAAGAAAAGTTGTCAGGTGCAGGATACCCAGGATTAGCTATATTCTTAAGAGAACTTGACATGCAAGTGGTGTAGAATGGTGGACTGGTGAGCGTTCTAGAGAAAAATGTATAGGGACACTGAGAGGAGTCCTGGGACTGAGCTGTACCTGTGACCAGGTGAAGGAACTGGTCCCAAATCCAGGAGAGTGAGGCGTCTCAGATACAAAGAAAAGGAAAATGAATGTTTGAGAAGGAGAGAGAGAGAGTGAGAGAGAGAGGAAGGTGCCACTCAGCGAGATATAGCCAAGAAGGACCATGTGCAGGTAATCTGTGGCTAGTCCTTAGCCACAGAGGGCTATTGTGACTTCAATGAACTGCCACAACGCTAGACTGGTCTGTGTCTTTCCCACCTGGCCCTGTTTCTTGAATGCAGAATGGGGAAGAAGGGAGAAGTCTTCCTGGCAGGCTTCATTCACTGTCTGAGGCATGAGATTTGATTACCAGACTTTTAACATGCATGGCAGCAAACGCTAATATATGCCACAGAATTATCTTGCCCCCCTTGAAATTCATCTATAATGTTAGGCTCTTTGACCCTGAGAGACAGGGACGCCACAGGCTTCCTTCATGCCATTTAGTGCTGCCCTGTTCTTTACAGCAACAAAGCTTTCCTTGAGAGAAAAAGAATAAAACAAAGAAACACTTCGTTTCAGGAATAAATGCTGTAATTAACTAATTAGAGAGAGGTGGAGGGCACACATGCACGCCATGGCATACCGATGGAGGTCAGAGGACAGCTTTTGGAAGTCAGTTCTCACTTTCCACCAGTATGGGCTTGTGGGTGACCAGATTTGCACACAGGTGCCTTACCTGTTGACTACCTTGCTAGCTGCAGATTATTTCATTGAAGCTCCTGCCTCCTGCCTATTTTATGAAAGAAGTACCTACGAGAATTCTTTTATTTCTGTCTCAACTTTCAGTTAGTTATCTGCCCATGAGATGTCTTTCTTTTGTGTGTGTGTGTGTGTGTGTGGTGGGTGTGGGTGTGACTGTCTGTCTGTTATCTGCCTGCATCAGAAGGCACAGGTTTGTGCCTGTGAAGGGCCAAAGGGTTCTTTGTGAATCACCCTGGATTGCACTACCTTCTCTTTGCTTTGCTCTGGAGTTTCCCAGGCTCCTGCCTTCAAGGACTGGAATGCAAGCAACCGCCATTCCAGCCTGATGAGATCTGGGATCCAAACTCAGGACTTTCTGCTTGTGAGGCGAAAGTTTAACTCCCAAACTATATCTCCAGCTCCAAGATCTCCAAGATGTCTTTTTTCAAAAGAATATATTATTTGTTTGTTTGTTTGATTGTTCGTTTAGTGTGTGTGTATCAGAGGGCACTGTGTGTCCCTGTGGAAGACCAAGGTTGACTTTGGGAACTATCCTAGATTGCTTACTTTCTTTTTGCTTTGCTCTGGGATTTCACAGGCCTCATCCACCAGGGTGGGAAGCCATTTTTTTTTTTTTAATGTGAGACCTGGGATCTGAACTCAGGACCTTCTGCTTGAAAGGCAGAGTCTTAACCCTTGTGTCATCTCTCCAGCTTGGAATCTATTTTTTTAAATTGTGACTGGCATTCTTGTACCATTGTTCTATGAAGAATATTAGTAACACATTACATTACTGTTTAGGTTAATATTAAAATATTAGAAAAATTAATAGAGTAATAACAATTACCATGGCCACCAGTTAATATTCTTACTACTTTACACATCTTTCTCATTATTCTACAGATTTACTTGTAGACTAGAAAGGAATCCATTTCTTCCAGGTTTCGAGTCTACTGCAGGAGGTATTTCTTGAGTCTATTGTGAGGACCCTAGTCTTACTTCTAGATGGTGGGGAGCTTGGAAGCAGGGTCTGAAAGCATCTGCTGGATGAGGGAAGGCCTCAAATTTTAAAAATCATCCCTTGACTTCCTTGCATAGGAGTTTCACATCCTCTCTTCATTCGGCCTCTTGTAAAAGCCACAGTTGCCTTGAAAACTAATATTTGACACACTATCTTTTAGTTGGTTGATAAGTAGCCACTTTCAAAGCATGTTTACTCTGCTCTTCTCTCTGCCCCTTACTATTTCCTACCATACAAGAAGCCCATATGTTTTGTTGGGGGGGGGCTTTCCCTTCTTGTTCAGTGGCACCTGGCATGGGTCTTTGTTCCCTCCTAAGGCTATGTAAAAGGGCTTTCTTTGTGACCTGAGCTTTCCTTGTGTGGAAACACTGCTTTTCATTTTTCTCCTATAACACTTGTCACATTGTACAGTATAAGCTAGACCATAACAGCACAGTACAAAATGACAATGGACATCTACCATGGAGCCACGATGAAGGGTCTACCTATTGAAGGCATCTTGCAAACTAAACTATAGACAAGAATAGAGGGCAAGACTGAAGAAGTCAATAGAACCCCATGATGAGAGGACTTGACCTCTGTCTCTCATGACAGCTTACTGTTTTTGAGTTGTACCAGCAGCCAGAACCGCCTCTACTGTCTGGAGCCGAGCGCTTTGTCAGAGGCTGGCAAAACATGAGAATGGCTTTTCTCCATGCTGAGAGAAAATAGAAACTAAGAAGTGACAGTTCATGTTGAAGATTGCTATGCATTTTCCAACTACTAAAAAGACATTAAAATCAGCATACTTACATGAATTGGCTCAAGTATATAAACTTGTAATGAAAAGAAGTGATTATAAAAACACGTATATATATTTTTCCTATGGGTTATGATGCTCCAGCTAATATATTTTGGCTAATACTTCAAAATTCTTGGTATATTGAATTAATGTTCATAGTTCATTCTGTGTTTCAACTTGAAAAATTAATGCTTCAATATTGACATCAGGAAAACCAAATCTCATTTTTTAACCTTCCTTGCTGGAATCAATATACCTAACCAGTTACAGCCTGGTCTCAAATGTCAACATGATGATTCTATCTTCCTAATTGAAGGCTTACTGAGCCAGCGACTGTCCTGAATGCCTAGATGTACTGGTTCTGACCTTATGATAAATCCAATCACTCCCTAATACCTAGATAAGAAAACAGGTCCAGAAAGGGCTAGCAATCCAAGGTCATTGTGTAAAATGCCTTCATAGAGTCCAGGCTCCTCTTGACTAATAGCCAACACTGTTATCTTGGTAGACCTGTGTTCTTGTTGAGAAGTAACCTGAGAAGGTATTGGTGATCTATGAAGAAAATTGAAATCCACGCAATATAACTATATGACTGAAGAGGTTGGTATTTGAAATAGGCATGAGGCCTATTTCTCCAATTCTTCTTACAATCTGTCTTCTGTGTTTCTATCAGAACCCCTGCTTCCTCTGGAAATATACACACCCTCTTTCTACATATTGTGAACATGTTTTTCGAAGGTTTTGGCATATTGTTCTGTGATTCCACACCTCAACCCTGCCCTGACCCTGAAGGTCCAAGGTAAGCACCTTCATCAGTTCATTTAGCACACACTTAGACATCAGTGTGAGGAACAGGAGGGGGATGCTGCAAGAGTGCCACTGAGGAGAGCTTTTCTTTAATTCAGGACCAGGTCTGAATGCCAAACCTGAAACTTATGGGTTCATGAAACAGAACAAAAGAAAAAACCAAGACACCTTCTGCCTACATATACTTCAAAATCTACTTGGGATAGACATTTACAAGTTAGTAGTCCCAGGATATTTTCACATAAAACTCAAAGCATCCTTTCCTCACCTTGGTACATCTTCCCTGAGGGACTTCATTGAACTTCAGGACAGATTGCCACTTTCACTTTTGCTAATTCTGAATCCTAGCAACATCTTTGCCTTCTCTCTGACTTTTATGTTGCTTGATGGAGTTGCCTAATTTTCTTTCTAAACTCATATGTTCTCATTTATCTATTTCCCTGGGATCTCTGTCCCTCTCTTACATTCAGATTAAGTTAATCAATTTTACTACTATCCACTCCCCACTTGATTGAATCCTAAATTTTGTCATCAAAATATTTTAAGGAGATAATATGTTGTAAAAGTTAAAGTAATGTCTAATTAACAACATAATATGCTCATAATTGCATCTCCCAGAAAATTCTTTAAACTTATGGAATTCTCATCAAAATCAGAGTTTTTTTTTCTTGCAGCGCCATTTTATTCTGTTTCAATACTTTGTTTAATGTTTAGTAAGTTCAATAAGCAAGTAGGCATTTATTATGCATCACTTAAACTCCAACAGTGAACCTATTGAGCTGGGTCTTTTGTACATATGCCATAAAATTCCTAAGGTTCTTTGATTCGCAACTGAATATAACCAATGCTCAACTCAAAATCAGAGTTTTAATGTTCATCATTATACATTTTACAAAATATACTATGGTAGACTTCTCATATAAATGGATTGTGCTTTGGTAGCTTTTTTACATAAATCTAGGAAAAATAATATTGATAGATTTGAACATTTCTTAAAACAACACAAATTACAGAGTGATGCTGTTCATGATCTCTGTAGTAATTTGTACTTGATGTATGATTTGGGAAACAAGTTTCTATAATTATATTAACTAATTAATTAAATGAATTAAATATCATGTAGTTAATATGCAAGTCTCTATCATGTTAGTTTTGGATAAAATCACAGCCCTTGTTTTTAACAAGGCAAAAATGTCACGGACAACAGCGCCTCATAACATAAGGGAAAGTCAGAAAACTTCCTTTAGTCAAAGAGCTTGTTTGCCTCCAAAGATGTTTATGTGCTTCTGGAAACAGTACAACAGTCTTTATGCTACAGAGCAGATTTGGTCAAATCAGTTTGGCTCCTTAGATGACCCCAAGAGCAGGCAATAAGAGAATACAAAATTGACCAAAAATTACTTCATATACTTGAAATAAGTCAGCCAAATGGGCTAAAGCCATCAGGCTAGCCTAGGCTTAGGGACAGGGTTCGTTTGAGTCCCAGCAGGGGAGGAGTTGTCGTTCCCCATCATCAAAAGTAACAGCAGAGTGTGGCCAGGCCGCAACAAGTCTCAGAGGTGAAGACTCACATAACCCGGAGAGGATTCTGACTGTCCAGGCAGATACCGGGAGACAGGAGGGGGTCCCCGCCTCCAGACACCTTCAGGGCACTCTCAGAACCAGACAAGCCAAGAGTACTTTTTTTCTACTTTTGCGAGCATATTGAGTATTCATCCCAGCTTCCCTTCCTTTCCCCTCCCTCCCACCCCCTCCCTTCCCATTACCAACCCCTCCCACTCCCTCCCATCCCACCTGGATGCTTCTATGGACCCCAAAGTTCACTCTCGCTTGTCTACTCCTGTGGGGGCTCAGGCTTCCATGGTATATCAAGTTGCCTCCCTTCAGGCCACCCTACCAATATGGGCATTTCCCTCCACAACACCCAGTTTTAGACCCAAAGGTTTCCACTGTAAGTTCCCATCTTTCTCGAGTTCCTAGGTAGTCTATGAGGGCATGTTGATATGTCAGTTATTATGCAAACCCCACTGCAGTGAGCTTCCAGATAAGAGTACTTTTTGATTCAGAAGATTTGTAACTAAGAGACAGGGCATTTCTCAATACTGGTATGTCTTTTGTGGATATGTTTCTAACAAATGCTCTTTTCTCTTGCCCAGTTAAAATTGCACATGCATTTTACATATTCTTGGCCAAATCACACCTGTTGACACAAAAGCCCTCAGTCACTGCAGGAGAAGGCTTTGAATGCATTTGTGCTTTTAGTTATTTCTGAGGGAAAGGTGTAGTTTTAGCAATCCACTAAAGCCACATGCTACATGTATTGAAGCTAAAAGTCTGTCACATAAAAGCACCACCTGTAGCCACTCTGAAAGCAAAGTCCTTGGCAAACAAGGGTCTGAATAAGTCAGTTTAATCAGGCAGGAGTCAAGACCACTGAGACATAAATTAAGCATTCATCCTTGAGTAGCAGCCAAGCAGCCAAAGCCCCCATAATCCCAATTAATCCCATTTCATGCGTGCCCTTGAGCCAAGGGCAGAGGGGAAGAGAATTTGCACATACTGGTTCCGCATCAGCTCTTACCTTTACAGGGGGTGGGTCTGTAATAAAGGGGTGCACCTATACAAGTGCTCCTCTCTTAGAGAAGTGGTGGCACTCAAAGCCCTGCCCTCTCCCTCCCACTCCACTTCTCTGATCTGTCAGCAAGAACTTACTTCAAGGGCACCCCACTCTGTTTCAGATTGTTAGATGCCTGGGCTCTTTGAAGACAGGCTTGGCTGTTTCATTATCCTTCGTTTGGGCAACTGAATTAACTGCCCACCACCTTCTCCTGCAGCCACACGGAAAGAATGAAATGCTCTACAGCCTCCATGAAACCCATCTTTGCTCATTCGTACTGTGTTCCGGAAGGAAAGTTGATGAGCTTAACAGAAATTTTCTGGGAAATGCCCACGGTAGAGCAGCACTTCAGACAGTGGACAGAGTCAGCCTGGAGGGCTGCTGCTTGCCTGTCCTGCTCTGTGGGGAAGAGGAGATGGCAAGGTCCACTCCCGGCAAGCACACCCTCACCTATGCCATAGAGTCACCGTGTCCAGGCCACAGGTTCCCTTCCTGCCTAACCAGAAGCCCAGCCAGACACCAGCTGAGTGGAAAAGACTGCAGACAGAGAATGCTAGCTGGACGATTACCATAGAGTAGCTTTGGCCACCTAGTGTCTTCCTTCTACTTTTTTGGTCACACTAATAGGTCCTGTGCCCTAGATCTCCTTGAATTTGGGGGTGTAAGGTAACTAGGACTAGGTTGTCTCCATGACAGCGTGACCTCAAATGACATGTATCACCTCTTACTTTGACCCATGAAATCTTCTGGAGGTATATGAGTAGTACTTCTTTCCCTCTTTCTGGTTGGCAGGGTTGGCAATGCACCCCACACACACACACACATACTCTATTCTGGAAACCACAGTTCAAAGATCGTGGTAGCAGCCTCAGCCTAGGTCCTGAAATGACAACCAGAAGCACAGCCCTTGAACAAAGGGTGAGAATTTGCACATATTGGTGCTGCGTCAGTACCAGCCCGACTTACCTTAACTGCACAGGCTCAAAATATGTCAGCTTCTCAAACCTCTAGATCACTGATCTTCTCTGATCTCTGAGATCACTCTGATCAGAGATCAGGGGAGAGAGGGACAAGTGACCAAAGTAGCTAGTGCTCTCAATCCAACTCTACTTCTTCGTCCTGAACTTTGGAAGCTTCCTGCTGATGCCAGGCTGCTTCCATTGAATCTCTGCCTTATCTGCCCCTTCTGGTATGGGAGCTTTGGTGCTGTGCACTGAGGCAGGCTGGAATGAGAGGCATCCTCACAGCCAGGCCTCTGCGGTGTGAGTGTTGGTGGAGACACTTGTGAATGAGGCCTGCGAGTCAAGCCCGGTGAAGGCAACAGAGAAGGGGCCGGGACCAGGGACTGAGAACAAATCTGTATGCATCTCATTTGTGGGAAGCAAGAGAAGGCTTGGAACTTCCCACTTGAAATCAAATTTAGGAGACGGAGAGGCTGTGAGCTCTTGTATTAGCTACAATGAGTTCTTGTCACTTGAAGTCTCTGTTAAATGAGGAGTGTCAAGTTTAATTTCCAGAATTTCAGTGGTTTAAATAAACTTGTTAAAAAGAAATAAAATAATGTCTCCTGGAATATTTATCTTTGAAGATGCTAAGCATTACTTTTTTTTAGAAGAAGCAATAGACAGAAGTATTAACATGCTCATGACCAATATACTGAAGAGATTAGATTTAGGGACTCTAATTAGCATTGGGGACAGGACAAATGGAACATTAAGCACTTTGATCAGTGTTAAGTATAAAGAAAAACCACCTGTATTTCAAGTAGGTGCAGCTGCTTTTACCAAGAAGAATATACAATATAATGGGCTGGAGAGATGGCTCAGGGGTTAAGACTCTGTCTCACAAGTATTAGTTCCTGAGTTTGGATCTCAAGTCCTACACTTCCAGCTCTGGTGGGTGGAATCTGGGAAATCCCACAGCGAAGCTAGAAGGTGGAAGCAATCCAGGATGATTCCTGAAGTCACCCTTGGGCATTCACAGGGGCATACAGTTCCCCTTGATACACACACACACACACACACACACACACACACACACACACACACTAAAATGTTTAAAGACTAAAATTTTAAACAAAGAATATACACTACTACAATTTGGATGAATCAGACCCATTACAGGTAATGCAGAGAAAACACAGTAAGAGATGACTTTGTCTATAAAAATTATTACGTATGCGGAGAAAGTCATTGTTCCCAAGTTAACTAAGACTCTTGTAGTTTTTTCTAGTTGTTGACTAGAAGTTAGAAGTCAACAGAAGGCAGCATGTTCCCACAGATAACTATCTCAACCATCTCTGCTGCCCATGGAGGAACATTTTAACTACTCATCTTACGTATTTATCCACAGTCAAAGTGTCTGGGTCAAGATCCTGGTTGCTTTTCTGCTTTGGCCCCCATTATCATTTTCAACACACCAAATGTCAGCATCATCAAATGTTAAAAACTGGAGGAGCTTTGTCCTCTGTGGCCCTTTAATGGACCTATATTGGTTGGTAGGTTTTGCAAAAAGGCTGCATAGCAAACACCAATGAAACTTTAGGAGCAAGCACCACTGGGCATCGACTTGGTTCAGCAGTGTGGTCAGCAGAGGGTGTGGCTATGGAAAGGGTTAAAGAACTGGAGCAAGAATATAACCTTCCTAGACATTAGTATTGAAAGGCAAATTTTCTTTCTTCTTGAGTCACAGGGAACACTCCAAGAGGACATCCTGAGGCCCCTCCGTACCTCACGTTCTGATGCTCAGGCCACCATTCCTGGAAGTGTCCTTTTGTTTCTCCTCTCTGCCTTTCCATATATCATTCCTTCTGTCTTCACTACCCTAATACTTCTTTATTCTTCCTGGTTTTAATTGGGACCTCTTGGCTGATTAGTCTTCAACTCTTACTTTGATCTTGGCAGAACTGACCATGCCTCTTCTCTTCATGTATCTTCATAGTGTCTTGACATGCTATCTGCATTATACCTTGAGTAAACTGCATAGAACCCAGCACCACTCTTCCTAAACTGTGAAACCTTTGAGGACTTAGAATGAGTTTAATGAAATACAACCTTCTGGCCATGGGTTAAATGTCCCAGTTCTTACAGACTGAGCAGAGTGGATGGAGACATAGATCAGGGGTTAAGACTCCATCTCAAAAGCAGAAGCTCTTGAGTTCAGATCTCGGGTCCCACGTGAAAAAACACCAGGTACAAACCTCCAGCCCTGGTGGGCAGAGCCTGGAAAACCCCAGAGTGAAGCAAGAAGGAGGTAGAAACAATCCAGGATGATTCTTGAAGTCATCACTGGTCCTTCACAGGGACACACACACACACACACACACACACACACACACACTAAAATAAATAAGATGAAGTTTAAAAAATTGAGCAGGGTTAACTTTTAACCAGGAGAGACTACATAGTCTAATCTGTAAGGTAAGTGATAATGCAGTTCTAAATTAGCATATTGAAGTTCTTTTTAGAATATAAGTTACTTATGAGAGAGAAAATGAGAGAGGAAAAAGCATGCATGTCATAGTACATGAGTAGACATCAGTAGACAACTTTCCTTCTACCATGTGGTCCTTCAGCAGTCAAACTCAGGTGGCCAGGCTTGCGAGCAGGCACCTTACCCATTGAGCTCTTTTACCAGCCCAGAATATTGAAAATCTTAAGAAACATGTAGTTGGTTAGGACCTGATCAGTTTCAATGATCAGTTTCAAATGAGCCATGCCAGAGATTCCAACCTTGAATCAGGGACCCACACATAATATGCTGCATCTGGAGATGAGCAAGTACCCCGAGGGTCAGCTGGTCCCCACTGCACCTGCCACACCCTCCACGTGAGTAGGAGGACAGTGACGAGTACTTCCCTTATGAAACCACACCAGGAGAGTGTGCTAAAAATCTAGAGGATGAGTCCCTGCCAAATATCATGGACTGAATGAGAAATGTCCTCCACAGCTTCCTGTGTTTGAACGCTGAGTCCCCAGCCGGTTTTGCTATTTGGGCAGGTGGCAGAATCTTTAGGAGATAGAGCTTTGTTTGAGAAGTATGTCTCTGAGGACAAATCTTGACATTTAATACTCTGACTCCATATCCCATTCTCTCTTCCTCCTCTTCTTCCTCCTCTTCCTCTTCCTCCTCCTTCTCCTTCTCCTTCTTCCCAAGTATGGCTAAAATGTAACCAGTGGGTTTCTGCTGTTGGTCCTGCTGTTGTTCTCGTCCTGCTGTTGCTGTCATGTCTTCTCTACCTGCCACCACGTGTTCTCCTGTGGAACTGTAAGCCCAAATAGTAAGCCCTTTCTTCCCTCAACGCTTGGGTACTTTATGATAGAAATAGACTAACTGGAGCCCCTCTGTGCTAATGACTAGGCCACCTAGCCCTAATTCCAGAAGTTGCTTTTCTTGTCACGATGACAAAATGTCTCACAGAAACAATTTAAGGGTTTCTTTGGGCTCACAGTTTTGGGAGATTTTAGCCTTTCATAGCAGGGGAGGCACTGTGTGTGTGTGTGTGTGTGTGTGTGTGTTGGCAGGAGCATGAAGCAACTGGTTCTATCACGGTCTGCAGGAACCAGAGCTGGATTTAACCCTCAAAAGCCGGTTTCTAGTGCTCTTCTTCCACCATCCAGAGCTTGCCTTTCAAAGATTCCACAGCCCCCTGAAACTACGTCAGCAGCAGGAGTCCAAACATTCAAGCACAGGAGCTTGGGGCAGGAGCGGGTGCGGAGGGGGGGATGGGACACATTTATATCCCAGTCATAGGAGTTTCTGATTGAGACCTCTACTATCTTTTCCTGTAGAACAGAGGGTAGAACTGGTTCCAACAGTCTCAATGTTGATGTGTGCCAGTCCTTTCTTTAAGGTGACTGGGGTTTTGTGGTCAAAGATGGTCTCCAGATAGAACTGCACTGTTACATCCCTTTCACTGATAAACAATAAAAAGACAGGGCCAATTAGGGACAAAAGTAAACAGAATATACAACTTGAAACAATGGACTTGTGGTGGCTTGTTTATTTGGAGAGAAAATGTGAAGCACAGAAGAAGAAAAGGACTTCCTAATCAGTCCAGGAGCAGAGCTGGCCAGCCCGGGACTTTGAATATTTAGAGAGCTAATGACTTAATGACAGAATTAACAAATCTTTTGCTATTACTCAGAAAGAGGTAGGTCTAGCTGCTTCTTCTGTGATTCCATTTCTAATTCCTTAAATTCAGAAAAGTGTACAAAATGACTTCATGCCAACATCACATGCTACAAGGCAGCACTCATTTGGGTGGTTCTGGTAAAGACGTCTTCCACTAATGTCGAGAATGTAGACTGAAGACATCTGATGTGGCGCTGGTAATTGAAATGTTATGAGCGGTTTAGCATATGGGTCCTTCACATCCACTTAATTGCTAGTTTAGTAATAATTTTATGTAATGAGGCATTATTAATAATACGTGAAATAGTAAATTGACGTAATGCCCTCAAAACGTAATATGACATTTGCCACCGAAAGAATATTATGATTCCAGGTGTCTCTACTATGATTTTGAAACCATATGCCTATTACATAAAATATTAGTCATCGGAAGCAGCTTCTTATGATGTTTTTCTAAGTCATTTTCTGTGTTGTTATGGATTTTTTTTTCCATCACTGTTTTCAACAAACAGTACAAAACTTTGCCCAGGCTAGTGGCCTCACACTGTAGCTGCTGCTCAGAGCCTCCTAAGATTTGCTGTTTGGCTCTGAGCTCTCTGGTGGGGAGAGCCTGCAAATCTTGAATGTGGCAGGAGGGGGAAGCAGGCCAGACAACAGTCAAGAAGTTTACCCAAGCTCCAGCGCTCAGGAAATGCAGGAAACAGAAGTCAAATGCTAATGATGAATGCAAATGCTAATGCAAATGCAAATGCTGCCTCCTTTTCCTTCTTCCTCCTTCTCCTCCTCTTCTTCCTTCTTTCTCTCCTCCATTCCATCTGCTTCTTTTCCCTCCTCTTCTTTTTTTCCCCTTCCTCTTCCTTCTTTTCCTCCTCTTCTTCTTTCTTTTACTTTTCCATCTTAATACAGCTCCTTTAACTTTATGATTGGGGCCACGATCTTTTTTCTAAGGTCAGAGGAAACAATACAAGTGGAGTCCCATGTGCCATATGTTTGCATATTTGAAAGTTATAAAGGAAGCCAATGAACTATAAATGAGGTATGAGGTTTTTTCCACCTTGACAACTATGTCATGATGACACAATGGAAAAATATGTTAAAAACCTAACCGGCATGTCACATAATGTTATATATAACATAAGCATCTTGTGACTTTTGGATGAGTGACAAAATAAAAATCATACATAATTTATAAAAAATTAGGATTTGATTCATAAATTTTATTTTTCTTGCTTTTGTTTCAACAAACTTGCTGCATATACTTTGATAATGTTTTAACATAATTTGTGTTCTACTAGTAGTAAGAGCTTGGACTAAAAATACGAGATACTATATCAAGAATAGATAATATATCAAGAATATCAATACTCTTCATAAAATATAAATCAAATATAAAAATAATATTATTTATTCAAAATAATTTCTTAAGCATAAAATGTAGTTGAATTATATTTTTATAAACTTGTACTGTAGAAGGTTTTTGTCTGGCTATAGCTTACATCCTTTCAGTGCTAATTATTTCTCCCCCACCCATTCTTGTCCACTATCCTTTCATTTCCCCTCACCTTCTTCCATTATTCCCTTTTCTACTTTCTTACCACTTTTGTTCTTTTGCCTCCAATGCTTCAGATCATGGAGCATTTGTTTTTCTGTGTCTGGGATACCCCACTCAGTACATATTTTCTAATTCCATCCATTTACTAGTAAATTTCATAATTTTAATTTTTTTTAATTTTAAAAACTATTCTAGAACTGAGGCAAGGTTTCCCTTAGCCTGCATGGTCCCTGATGAGGTCCCAGGATGCCACCTATTGTAAGACTTATTGCTGAAGTCACCACACATGTTGATCATAGGACATGAAAGACAAAAACAAACAAAAAACAAGCTGGAACTGATATGGAAGCTTCTTTCATGTTGGCTTTCTTCACAGTACCAGAAAGTACTATGCAAGATGCAGGTGGAGAAAAACAATCAACAAACAGTCTCATACAACTGTTAAAGGCACAAGTTTCAATAACAACTATCCTGGCAAGAAGTTATCATCAATGCAGTAATGGCATGATTGCTAAGGGAGTAACCAACTACTCTCTGTGGATTTAAAGGCCCCCCTCCTTGTTTTTGTCCAAAATCACATACTCAATACTGTTATCATCAATGCAATAATGGCATGATTGTTAAGGGGGTAACCAACTGCTCTCTATAGATTTAAGGCCCTCCTCTCCTTGTTTTTGTCTAGAATCACATGCTCAATACTAAGCCAAGAAGCAGTAGAAGAAGAGGTCATTGGTCTTAGGTGGGAGAAAACTACTAAGATTTAACTGTAAGTAAACTGTAAGTAACTGTCATCTAAATACTTATCAGTATACTCACAGATGAGAACAATTCTCAGCCCTCAACTAAGAAGCATTTTTGCAATGGAAGAAGTTTAATACGCAGAACCACAATGGCCAAAATGCTGAGAATAAGTGACTATGGACTGCTGAACAGGACATCTAAATAATCCTCCATCCCAAGACTCAGGAAACCTTATGATAAGAATGTAAACTTCTAGGATGGGAAGAGGTGCTTCTGGACAGTATCTTCTGGTACAGACAGTGCTGCTGCATCAAGAACTCTCTGTGGCAATGTTCACTTTCACAGGACAATATTTGCACAATATTTGGCTTATCAGCATTTTGCTATGGAAGGAGAAAGATTCTAAGAGGCACTACACCTCCCAAGAGACTATTGAAAGCTGATGCCAGGCAGGAGAAGGGGAGCTACTTTCCTCAGTGATTTACCCACTGATAAGTCATCAATGCCTCAACAAGCATTTAGGCACTTGCCAGTACAGGTATCCCAGATGAAACCAGTGGGCCACACATGAAAAAAAATGTGAAAGTAAGAGAGAGACTGGCTGGAAAAGAGAAAGTATGCAGTGACTCAGGAAGGTGGGATAGAGCAATGAGAAGCAAAAACACATAAATTCATTGTATTTACATATATGAAAATATCAATGAATAAAAATAATGATAAAAAGATAAATTTAAAATACTAGCTCAATCTTTTGAATAGTTTAGATATCGAAGTTTACAAAATTACTTATGTTTATGTGATCCAACCTCCTTTTGATTGCCAATGTAAAGAACTAGTCACATTTCTTTTATCTATATCCCTAAACAAATATATATATAAATAAATATACATGTGTATGTATGTATTGAGAGTAATAAATTATTCAACACTGCAAAATTCCTAACTCACAAGAGCAACTGCCATAAATACTGCACTCATTTGAGAACCAGGGTTTGTAGCTCAACTGGAAGAAGAAGATGAATAATATTTCCAGCCTTCCTTGGACACTATAACATTTTGTAATGCAACAGTATCACATTCATGCTAACACAAAGGGTTTGACAAGCTACTAATTTGCTTTTTCTCTTACCTAAGCATGTCAGCCATTTAAATTCTATAGCCAGAGTCAGCCTAACCAGCTAGTGTTCTTAGCTGTTGATGAAACTGTCTTTTCTTCCAAAGATACAGAGCAAGCCAAAAGTTTACAAGGACTGATATTCAAGAACTTGGATGTGCTTTCAGCACCAAGTACTTAGTTCCAAGGATTCCTTAATTGACAGATCAAGGAACTATAAATAATTCAGGTCCCATAGTAAGGGAACCTCCCTTCTGATTCTAATGACACACACAGAAAGACTTTCATAAACATTTTACTTTTATACCAACTAAGAACCCTGCTTCATAGACTCTGAAATACATACATACATACACACACACACACACACACACACACACACACACACACACACTACACTTCCCCATTTTAGTAAGACTATTTGAGCTCAAATTTGTACTATTTGCAGGGAAAGAGGTTGTCATCTCTGGAATTTCATTTCTACATGTGAGATGAGTTTAGCTGGCTCACACAGGTACTGTCAAGCTGCTTCCTAAGTGGTGATATATTCCCATTCATCAACATCAGTTTCCCTGAACCCCAGGTTCATCCCTCTTAATACCAACTCCTCCCATCCTGAGACTTCCTTCCCAAGAAGGAAGTCTTCCTTCAAGCCCAGGTTTAAGGCAGCCTAGGGTTTCTTCCAGAGTTTGGTATATAGCACAAGGAATTTGTCTATTATGAGATGTATTCCAGTTTTGTATTTTGATTATGTCCCTATTCATAAACAGATCCATGTTTGATGCTCCTGGAATTTATGCAATTTGGAAGTCTGTCCTTGAGGAAGAGAATGTGGAGACTTGGGAGAACGGGCAATGTATCTCTCTGGTGCGGGTGATATCTTGGATTTCATCCTCAACACAATATAAAAAGAGAAGAAGAAGAATGAAAGTGGGCAGGAGAGAGAGAGAGAGGTGAAGGAAGAAAGAGAAAGAGAGAGAGGGAGTCATAAATTTAAGCTGGTAGGAGTCCAATAAGGATTTAAAAGGAACCCCTACATTGGGAAGTCCTGCAGGGTAAGTTTTGCAGAACTCACCTTGTCTAAATGACTCTCTTTTTCTCTCTCATACAATAAGCAACAGACTCTAAAACTAGGGTTGGTAACTTGTAAAGTTTTCTGTTGCTACTAAGCATACATCAAGGGAACTGTTGGGCAAAATCTGGGCTTGTGTTGTAGGAGACAATGGATTTTCTGTCATTTAAAATAAATCTGATTAATGAGTCACTCCCATATAAACTCTTAATGAAATGTGAGATGTGACTAGAGGAAAAAAGGGTAGATTTTTTTTTCCTTCAAGTTTAAAAGTAGGGATACTAGTATACACATCTGGAAAACTCTTTCCAATTGACCATATAGTGAAAGATCCCTGTAATTGTGGGAAGATTTGGAGGGAGCAGCTGTCTAGGTGTCCAGGTGACTAATGTCTTCCCTTCCCACAGGACTGAGGACTGGCATTGTCGTGGCCACACTCAGAAAGTTTAGATGGATGCTGTTTTTATTTGCCCTAAAAAGTAATATCTAAAAAACATCTTCACATCCTTCGCTTGTTCTTGTTTCTGGTAGGCGACTGTTCCGAGAGTTAGTTAGGAATCTCTGTCTCTGTGGTTGCAGTTCCTGGTTTCTGGCTACTTGGTTGGTTTTTTTTTTTTTTTTTTCTAATATTCAGTCTTTGACAAGTAGACTTTATGATCCTTGCAATTTCCTGGGTGATAAATGAGGAGACTGGTGGGGTGCCCTGAAAAGCCTCAGGGTGGAGACTGGTCATCAACAAATTGAGGATGTGATCAGAAGTCTGATATCTTCGCTTCACTCCCTCATCAGCTACTAGGGCTGGAGATTGAGTCAATGATCAACCACTGCACACAGTGAGACTTGCATAAAATTCCTTTTAGAATGAGGTTTGGGAAGCCGGGATGGTACACATTCATGTCCCAGGAAGCAAGCAGGTCCCAACACCGCAGTGACAGAAGTCACCTCCAGGACACCTGGATTGATCGGCAGAAGATGATAGGCAGAATGCATCAAGTTCTGATCCAGACTGTGCCACCATGTTTCCTCTTCTTCCTTCCTGGATTGTAGACGGTGCCTGAAAGTACAGCCATTAATTAGATTTTTCACCACGGAATGTACACAATTCATGCTAAAATGATGGGTTAGAAAGGTAAAGAAAGAGGTCACACTTCTACCTCATCATGGAGTGACTGTTATGTGATAAGAACTAAGCTCACAATTTAGACCTTAAACACTGGACTTGTATTATAGGCAGCCGAGTACAATTGAGACCAATTCACAAAGTCTCCACTCCAGTGCACTGAATTAGCCAGTCATTTTCTGTTCCTTTCAGTATACTAGACAATAAGCATCACTTTGGAACAATTTGAGTTAATATTTTATACTTTGCAAAAGTGAGAATCATTCATCTTCATTTTTAAAATTTAAAATTAACATACTGTAATTGACAGAAGAAACATGGTGAAAGCCAATAATTTTTCTTTTATCTGCATATTAATTGACAGACAACCCAAAGCTTTTCTTTCTTTTTTTTTTTTTTTTCTTGGCTCATTTAAGATAACTTGGTTTAGGAGTAAATAAGGTGTCAAATTTGTAAATTGTGCTTAGCACTTCTACTTAAATTGTAAACTTTTAAAATATTAAAAAAAAACAACCCTGATTTCTACCATACCAGGTTTCATAATAGAGACTTTATACCTGGAAAGTAATTTTGAAAATACAGTTAGAAATAAAATGATATCACAATTCTATTATTAGATGGAAATTATCTCAGTGTCAAAGTAAGATGAAACAAGTTTCTTGCAGATTAAAAAAAGATAGTATAGGTCTGGAGAGATGGTTCAGGGTTTAAACCATTGCCTTCCAAACAAAAGGGTCTGAGTTCAGATCCCAGATCCCATGTGAAAAAAAGCATTGTGCAGAAATGGTGGCAGACTGCATTTTTGGCCTCATAAGGTAGATCCTGGTGAATGCCAGCGCAAAGCAACAAGGAAGTAGAGGAATCCAGAATGATTCCGGAAGTCATCCTTGGGGGCTCTCCACAAGCACAACAGTGCTCTCTTCTACACACACTCATATGTACACACACACAAAGATAGTATATGAGTTAAATGGGAACCTATTTTTCCTTTTATGACATCGTGCTTTACATGATATGTATTTTGGTAGTATCTAGAATTTTTAATTTTGATTAATATTTTGACTAACGTTGAAGAAGTTCACCAACTAAATAAATTCAATTGACTGATTTTATAATAAAGATTCACCTCTGCTTTAATGTTTATTAAACAATCTCTTTATTCTCCTCTTCTTCTTTCTCTGAGACCCCTCTTTTTTTGAGACCATCTGACTAAGTAGCTCACTGCTAGACAACCTCATATTCATATGTGTGTGTGTGTGTGTGCGCGCGTGCACGTGCGTGTATCAGAGGACACTGTGTGTGCCTATGGTGGCCCAAGGGTGACTTTGGGAATCATCCTGGATTGCTTTATCTCCTTTTTGCTTTGCTCTGGGGTTTCCCAGGCTCTGCCTTCCCTTCCAGTGCCATCATTTCCACCTACCATATTTGTGTGTGTGTGTGTGTGTGTGTGTGTGTGTGTGTGTGTGTGTGTGTGTGTGAGAGAGAGAGAGAGAGAGAGAGAGAGAGAGAGAGAGAGAGAGATCTGGGATCTGAATCCAGGTTCTTCTGCTTGCTAGGGAGGTTTTAACTCCTAAGCCATCTCTCCAGTCCTGACCTTAAATTCTTTTTTTATTATTATATTTATTTATTTTTTCTCAATCATACAATCTTAATAGGTACCCCGGTCCCCTCCCTTCCTCTATCCCTCCCCAGACCCCCTTGCGCCCTTCCCCCTTTTCCCCTTCCTTTCACCCCCTCCCTCCCTTTCTCCCAATGTCCTCCCCTTCCCCTCCTCCCATTCTCTGGAACATCCTTTAGTGTGAATCTGACCTTAAATTCTTGATCTTCCTACCTCAGTCTCCCCCATGCTGAACTTGCAGAGTACACCGCTGTTTCTGACGAATCTCTCATGGAGTTATCTATGTGTGAATAAACATGTGATCTTTGACCAATCAGAGCCCCCAAAGAATTGTCAAAGTTGCGATATGTCCTTGTGGAGCAGCTAACATCTGCCGTTCTCAATCATCCGGACCTATTAAACTGCATCTTGGGGCTGGAGAGGTGGCTCAGGGGTTAAGCCTCTGCCTTGTAGGTGGAAGGTCCTGAGTTCGGATCCTAGATTCCACGTATAGACGCCGGGCGGAAGCGGGGGCGGCCTGCGTTTCTGGTCCTGGTAAGGCGGAGCCTGTGAATCCCGGGACAGAGTAAAATAAGGAGGAGGTGGAGGCGTTCCATGGTGGTTCCCGAATTCGCCTGTGGTTCTACATACACACACACACACACACACACACACACACACACGCACACACACATGCATGCACGCACGCAGACACACACGCACACACACGCACAATTGAATAAATAATAATAAAAAAAGAAAAAAATAAACTGCATCTTTCAGCCCTAAACCGCTGCTATTACTCTGCATTGTTAAAGATAGATTCACAACCAAATGGTTTACAGGAGAACAAGGACTTTAATTTTGGCTTCTGATCGTCTGACCACAGTTTTTAATCCAGCTTGACCAGAGAGCTCACACCAACACCAGGAGCTAAGGGAACTGACCACACCATATCCACAGGACCCCTGAGATGGACAATCTTGCCAGACCAGCGTGTCTGGCCAACCACACAGAAGAATGCTAACTTCCCTACCTGGCTCTCTCCATCTTATTCTTCTGCCCAGGGACCAGCCTCAGCCACCATGAGCTAAACCTTCCCCATCAACTACACAAGCTCTTGCAGGCTTGCTCAGGTCCTAACTCGACCACTGATTCTTTACAAGTATGCCCAGAGTTCAAACCCTCAACCATCAAGTTGACACCTGTGTCTAATGACGACAGTGTTTATATTCATAAAAATGAATTTTTGATGAGTTAGTAACAGAGTGGGTGGGTCAGAGGCAGGGTCTGTGCATGCAAACAAGAGGGACAGATGACATGACTTGTTTCCCTCTAGCCTTGGGTCCAGAGATTAATGAAATGGTGTGACCCAGCACATAGCTGTTCAATAACATAAAATTTCCTTTGAAATTCTTACTGTACTGCTTTGTGCAAGCCTGGTTATGCAGATCATATTTCCCCTCTTAAAGAGCTCTGAGTGTGGCTTTGTTTATAGCCAAATGTGGAAAAGACTTGCTATCTTTAGTCATGAATCTTTCTCTTGAGATATTGTTTGGGCAAGCCGTATGCAGCAGAGATGGGTAGCTGTTTACCAAGCTTATTTTTCCTTTCCTCCTTAGCACTCAGCTAAGGAGGGACAGCCAGATGATAGCTTCTGTCCAGTGGATCATGTGTAGAAATGATGCATCTCACTTCTAGCTCGGTCAATTAACTGTTCTATCCTCTGTTTCTCTCTCTCTCTCTCTGTTTCTCTCTCTCTCTCTACCCCACTTCTATATTATGTGATTAAGATTTTAGAGATAATCTGTTATAGCAGTAAACCCACCCTAAGATTTTTTTATGAAAAGAATACTATTATGATTAGCTTTTCAACTCCTGTACACAAATGAAAATGAGGCATAAGGAATTTACTTTCATCGCAGTAAAAGTCCAGAAAAAGTAATTCTCCCCTAATGATCTTGCAAGTAGTTCTGATCTTGATAAATAAGACTTCATTTTTGATAGTAAAAAAGTGCACAGCTGAGAGCTAATTATTTATTTCATCTTTACTTTCTTCACCTGGAGCCTGCATTTTAAAAATCTGGTTTTGGAAAGTTACTCATTAGCCAAATGATGGTATAAGTATATCAAGACAGGTGGTAAGATAGCTCAGCAGGTAAAGCGCTGCTCATAAACCTGGTGATCTAAGTTTGATTACTGGAAGCCCACATGGTAGAAAGAGAACTGATTTCTGAAAGTTATTCTTTGCCTTCCATCTGTGTGTCATGGCATATAGCTATATGAATGACCTCCTCTCTCTCTCAAATTCACTTACTGCTCTTTTTGTGTCTTTCATGTATGTGAGTATGGGGTACTTGTATGTGTGTGTATGTGTATGCATGTGAGTGAGTGTATATGTATATGTGTGCATGGGTATATGTACACAAGTGCACTTAAGTGTGTGTGACAGTCGAGGCCCAAGGGTGATATCAAGAATCATCTTAGGTTGCTCTTCCATCTTGTGCTGTGAACCCAGAGCATGCCATTAGGGCGAGTATGACTGGTCAGCTTGCTTTGGAATTTTCCAGGCTCCACTCTCCAGAGCTAGAATCACTGGGGA
The DNA here is from genome assembly GCA_023101885.1 of Typhlomys cinereus. NCBI lineage: Eukaryota > Metazoa > Chordata > Mammalia > Rodentia > Platacanthomyidae > Typhlomys > Typhlomys cinereus. The sequence goes on from JALPQD010000319.1 coordinate 110,371, forward strand.
GCCACCATACACACTTCAATTTTTTATGTGGGAGCTGAGGATGTAAATTCAGATCCTTTTGTTCGCCAGGCAAAGATAAGCAAACCACTAAACTATCTCTCCAGCCCTAATTACTATAGCTTTTAATATTTTAATCCAATTTTTAATTTAATTTAATCCAATCTCACCATTTGCTTCAAGAAAAACAAATCCATCTGCCATTAACACATACTTACAATGAATACTTTACTCATTGTAAAAGACTAATGATTGCTTTTACTGAATACTTCCATGAAGTTCCTAACTTTAAAATACGTACTTCAGATAAATTCTTGCTTGCACAAATTGTTCTTGGAAATGGCTTATTTTGCTTCAGAGCATCTTTGCTAACCTTAATCCTGTGTTGTGATATTTGACCAGGAATGTGACTCAAAAATTACAGCGAACCTCCAGTTATTTATTCCTTTTCCTTTTAGATGCTTTCAATTGACTGTTGGGAGATTAGTTTTCCCTACACAGAGTCATTGAACTCAGTCATCTCAGAACAGCTAAAACAAAGCAATGTGGATCAGCTTCAGGTTCAGTGGTCACCCTGTAGGAACACAATTCATTTGCTAATTAAATGCACACTATCCACACCACTGCCTCCTGCTAGCATCCAGATTTCTGTTTATGGGAACTCTCAGTTTGCCTAAGGAGTGAAAATAAAGCAGCCGCCTCTCTGCTCAGTTGTGCACGAGGGAGTTTTTCTCCCACTCCCAATTTGAAAATACTAGTTTCTAGATCAGCCTAGTGAAATTTTAATAAATGTCACCTCTCCCACTTATTTCAACAAATCATGAAAACATTTATCATGATCCTCATAGGAGCACCATTCTTTTGAACAAACTCCCATCTTACAATTCTACCCAGAATGTCACTGTCTCTCCCTGGAATCAGCTGATTTTTGAACACAAATTTGTGGACAGGACAGATTTTGCCCCAGATATGGCTCGTGTTCTGTCCAGTATTGAGTTCTCTGAAGAGATTCAGAGAAGGACAATAGGAGAGACTATCGTCTATCTGATTTCCTGACGTATATCCAGAATTTTGTACAATGCTTGAAATCTAGAAGTGTCTCAAAACTGTTTTGTTGAATGGAGGAAGTGTCAAGAGATACATTAGAAAAGGCCTCTGGGGAATTTAGATTTTAACTTGGAGGAATCAATGCTTCTCTAGTTAATGAAAGCGCGTAGACACATTTTCATTTTTTAGAAAGCTCCTTCTTTGGGGACCAGGATATAGATTAGTTGGTAGAGTGATTGCCTATCATTTATGAAGCCCTGGGTTTGATCTTCAGCATAGTATAAATAGGTCTTATGGCCTATGACTATAATCCCAGCGCTTATGAGGTAGAGACAAGAGGATCAGAAATTCAAGGTCATCCTCAATCACATAGTGAGTTTCAGATCAAACTAGACTGAGACCCTACCAAGAAGGAAAGAAGGAAGGAAGCGAGGAAGGAAGAAAGGAGGAAAGGAGGACGTGAGAGGAAGAGGGAAGGAGGGGGGAGGGGAGGGAGGGAGGAAGAGAAAGAAGGAAAGAAGGAGGGAGGAAGGGAAGGAAAGAAGGAGGGAGAGGAGGAAGAGAGGAAGGGGAAAGAGGAAAAAAGGGGAGGAAGGAAAGGAGGGGAAGAGGGAAGGGAAGGAGGGAGGGAGTGGAGGGAGAGAAGGGGTGATGCTTCTTCTGGAAGCATCTGTTAGATATATTGACCTCTAAGTTATGTGAAGGGAGGGCTTCACCTATCTGGTTCATCCCTTATACTGGGCATAGTACTTGGATTAGAGAACATACTGCTTGAATAAGGAGCCTGTGAAGTGAGTTTCTGAATCTTCTAAAAGGACAGGATTTCGTGGGGGAATTCTAACTTCCTCAGGCTTCCCCTTGGGATGTGATATCTGAACCAGTGGTGAGTCCTTGACCCTTCTGAACTTCTAAAGAGGTCACCAGAGCTGAAAGGGACATCTTACTGATCTGAAGGAGTCCCTTTGGATCCACACAGATGTGTCTCTGAAGGCCAAACTGGAAATGATTCATTCTCAGAGATGCAAGAGTAGGAATAAGCCATTTTCCTGCAGAATGTTTTTTCCAGGAACATTTGCAGAACAGCTCGAGGTCCTTCCCTTTCGGTCCATCTCTGAAGTAACAGCACTCCAAAGGAAAGGTGCCAACCAGTATGAACAGCAGTTAATTTTATGGTTGATAAACACGTTTCGACCTTGAGCTCCCAGATAATGTGTTTCTGTGGGTCAGCTGGGCAGCCTCCCGAGGGGTGACCTTGGAAACATGGGCAGCGCCACCTCACACATGAGGCTATCAAGGCCTCTGGTGGCCACAGAGCTCAATAAGCCTTGCTTCACATGAAGCCTTCTCCTCTGCTCCCCCTGACTCTCCCCAAATATAAATGAGAAAATTAAACATTTACCTTGATGAGAAAATAGCACTCTCCCATTGACACTTGCTCACACCCTCGCTAGTGTGATTTAGTTATAGTTTTAGTAGCTGTTTTTACATTTTTAATTATTTTGTAGAGTTAAAATATGTAATAATGGATAACTGTGCAATACATTAAATACTTATGGGTATGTTGTGCCTTCTGTTATAATATAAAATCCATCTATTCTGGTTGATGGGTTTTAACCTCACACAGAATACTTTAAACTCCATTTGGACTTGTGCCTACAATCACCTTAGCAAAGTCTCTTAAGTAACTGCGCACAGCCTAATTAGTATGCATTATCAATTAACAAACTTAATAGCCGGCAGATTGATTAGATCCTCTGTTGCAGGGGCAGAGCTGAAGCGAAACAGAATGAAAAATCATTGCACGCACACACTGCGGCTTTGTTATTTTCTCGGATCCCTCCTCCTCCTTCCCACAGCCTTAATTAATGCATGCATATGGTTCTGCGGATCTGCGGATCCGGAAAGCAAGCTTTCCCTAACTCTTCCATCAAGCTTCTTCCTAAACAGGGGGAGCTGTGCCTCCCTGTTCTCTGGGGGCTTCTGTGCAGATCATTTTCACCCCTCTTCTTGTCTTTTGTACAGCACCAAATGTTAAAGGGCTGCTCCTCCCAGGCTGGTGGAAATGGGAGCGAATACAAAGCCCAGCAGGGTGCGGGCACCAGGCAGTCACCTCGCTAGGGCTCTGGCAGCCATAAAGGGCTCCTGGCAATGATTTCCACAAAGAATGGTACAAATGGACTGTCGTGTTACATCTTGTCTATTTTTGATGGACTGGAAACAATGTGAATAAATGAAGGGAAACCCACATTTTCTTGAAAGCAGGGATCAGTCGAAAAAGGAACTGCCAGCTGAACTGTTCATAAAAGGCGGGCATTATGGGAATTTTACACCTTCCATAAACACCCAACACAAAACTCTAAAAAGACTTCTGAAGATATTTCCAACACCATAAATTGTCACCTTGTAGTGCTGGTTGAGGTTTTATTTTTCTATTTTAAAGGGTGGAACGGTACGTGCCAGTTTGTTACTTATTAGCTGTCCCATCTATGTGAGAAGATCGTAATTATGTGGAAGGCTTCATTCCTAGCTGTGGGGCGCTCCCTCCAAATTCACACCAGTGGTAAACCCAGGAACCCTGGGTCTAATCCATTTTTGCAAGACTATCCTTACAAAGGAAGTGCCCTCCCCCCACGCCCAGCACCTCTGTGCCCCAAATCCCTGGCTTTCCCCATGGTTCTCATGCGCCAAGCATGCTGGCCTCCCCAGGCTTCCAGAACACAGAACTCAGGCCTCTCACTTGTTCCGTCTGCCTGGAATGGCCAGACCTAGCCCTTCTCTGGTTTGCTTTTTCTGACCATGTAGAGGTCAGCATAATTGCCCCTCCTAGGAGAATCATTCCCTGATCATCCACCTGCCCCTGGCCCTGGCATCAATTCTTGCCCTGGAAGGCAGAGCCCTGAAAAACCCAGAGCAAAACAATAAGAAAGTAGAGCACTCCAAGGTGAATCCTATCACCCTTGAGCCTCCACAAGCACACACTCAATTACCCCTCTTGTGTGTGCGCACGCACATACACACACACGCATGCACGCGCACGCATGCACGCATGCACGCACACGTGCAACATACCTGCAGCCATGCAGAATCCCACTGTATATCTGCATAGCTCTGTTTGCACTCCCATGGTTGTCCTTCATGGGTACATCGCACCAGCATTTTGTGAGTCCCAGGAGTGTTTAGGCCACAGTCATGTAATTCCAATGTCACCCTATCACATCCCTGCCTGTCTAGGCATGTGACTTCTTAGACAAGAGAGGATAGAAAAGCTATCCTAAATCTTTTGTATGTTAGCAATTTCATGCCCAATTATGACAGCTCCATCCTCTCCGGCGTGAGGCTGCTGAAGAGTAGAAAGAAGAAGAAGCACGTAGATATCAGCACAGTAATAACGGCCGGGGAGAGGTGGTGTTCACCCTGTCCTGAGTACTGTGCTGTTGTTCGCCATAGACCTGTTGTGTAGACCATAGCAGCCTCCTGTGTGACCTCTCCACGGGAAGAACTGCGTCACACTCGTTTTAACTCCCAGACCATAGGTCCCTAACTCTTAGGTTCCTAGGAAATGCTTTTCAGCTACATTGACCTAATAGAGTCAATCTGCCACGTTCAGGCTGTCTCTGAGACACCTTCCCCAACTATCCTTCCTCTGGACTCTCTTCTGGGTCACATTTTTGTTCAGGGCCCTTTTTCAAACCTGTTCTACACTCCACTCACCCCTGATCCTCCACATACCACGTACTTCATCCTCTCAAACTGAGAAGAAATTCACCAGTGTCTTTCCCACCCAGTGTGTCCCCAGAGACTAGGGAGCAAAACACTCCAGCTACTGCTTCTGATAGATGCAGGGGGTTTTGATTTCACAGACTATTTATATTTCAAAAGACAGACTGTGAAACAGTGATTTGTCAACTTAAAGAAACATTAAAATTACCATCTATTATTGCCATAATTTCACACGAGGTAAACATTTAACAATCAAAAACTCCCCCAAATAAGAAGTACATATTTTCTCTTTGAGCCTCCACAGTAATCTCTACACACACACACACACACACACACACACACACACACACACACACACACTTCTTGGGATAGCAAAATGAATTAGTCACTAGGTTACTTTACTACTAAGGCCTCCCAATTCTTGGTTTTTTTTTTCTTTTATAGATAAGGATTTATAATAAAGTGTTACGATACAATGGGTAATCATGTGGCAATGTGATTTTGCACTAAAAGGAATCAGTACCTCTTAGAAAAGAATTTGCTTTGCCATAGAGGTGAGTCTGTGATAGTATGTCACCCTAAGAAGAAAGGAAAGTATCAAAGATAATTAAAATCATGTCAATAGACACAGTGGCCAACATAAAATGGCCACCCTCATGCCAAGATGGAGTAATATGAGCATCAGACAGAATAATGAAAGATTATGGAAATGATCCAGTGGGTAAGAGTACTTGTTCCACAAATGTGAGGATCAGAGTTCAGATCCTCTGAGCCCAGCTAAAAAGCTGGGCAGATGTGTTGGTAGCCTGTGATTCCAGCACTCAGGAAGCAAAAGCAGGGAAAACCCTGGGCAAGCTGGCTCACTAGTCTACATGATTGGTGAGCTCCGGGTTTCCTCAAGAGACCCTGCCTTAATAAAAAGAAAAGTGGAAAGCAATCAGAGAAGACATTTGATGTCAACTTTGGGTCTTCATACTCACATACACCTGTGTGCAAGTGTATCCACACAAACATGGTGCACACACACCAACACCCACCCACATACACACAAAGACTAACAAGTGTCACACACTGAAATATATTATATATGCTAAAATCCATGAGTGCATTAAGATAAAGAGATAACTGGTAATTTCAGAGGCTGCTTAGGAAAGAATTTCTTGGTGTGAAAACTGGCAAATAAAATGAATCAAACATTGGTCATGCCTTCTCTTCCTCAGTAATATTTCAAGGTTACCACATATTATGGTTACTACAGCAAGTTTCTTCATAGAATAGCTGTAGTTTGCAATTGCAGAAGGAAAAAGGGGAACATTACACTCTTTGCACCTCCTAATGAGATAATAGATATAAAAGCCATCTCTAATAACTGCTACAACCATTAGGTAGAAGGCTGATGGGAACCTTTCTGTGATGGGCAAGGACAACACTGCCCAAATCTACCAATCAGCTGTGACAACACAGCTGTGACAACAAAAAGAGTGACAACCAGACACATAACCTCTTGAGGTATCGCCAAGCAAAGTTCCCATGACATTACGTTCATGGAAACCAGCTTACCAAAAGTAAAATAAAATAAAAGACCTTAATCTAATTAAGGCTCTAGATTTTACTAGAGAGCACCCAGGGAATGGAAGTATGTTAAATTATGGAAATGTATTCATGAGGACCCAGAATATTCTATAGGAAATTCTGTAGGATAATGAACAAATAGTAAAAAAAAAAAAAAAAAAAAAAAAGTTGGGAGGACCTAAAGATTTAAAAATGCTTTAGAGACATAGCAAGTAAATGCAGAGCATGTAACTTGCATGCATTCTGAATACAGCAAATCATTTTATTTAAAAAAAAAACTAATAAAGGCTGAGGAGATGCCATACTGGTTAAAGCACTTGCCATGCAAACAAAAGCACTGGAGTTTGGCCCACAGGTGCCATATAAAATGCTCTGTGGAAGGCAGCAAAGTGGAAAGGGGAATAAGGGGCAGAGATACTTAAGAAGTAGAGGCAAGGATATAGGGCATGGGAAGGGCTGATAATAGCACTAAGACTGTAAGTCACAACCAGATAGAAAATTCCTCTGCTATTAATATATCAAAAATAGTAATTTTGTTAAATATAGAGTGAGAATAGACATACCCTATATAAAGAAATATAGAGTGAAGAAACAAACAAACAAATGTTCTATGATGCTCCAACTAGATTCTGTAGGCAAGTGAACAATATTACAAGTAACAGGTATGTGATATTTCCTGATAAGTTCTGGTCAGAGATGTCTCAAAGACCACCTAAACAGTACAGACTTTTGCCATTGTTCTTGGTTGTCTTCCAGAAACTGACAGTAGGATCCTATTACTGAAGATGCAAACATGTAGACATAGATCACAGGACATGGGCAAAAAAAAAAAAAAAAAAAAAAAAGCTGGCTAGAATTGGCCTGGAAGCTTCTCCTCTGCTGGATAGCTTTCAATATACCAGGAAGTACTATGCAAGCTACCTGGGGAGAAAAACAATCAACAGTCTTAACAATCGGTGAAAACTACAAGTTGTAATAGAGGTAACCATCAGTGTAATAGTGGCATGAATATCAAAGGAACAACCAACAACTTCCTGCTTGGATTTAAGACCCACTTTTCAGTAGCAATCATATTCCTAGTATTGTAAATAGAGCAATAACCTTTGAAAGGAGAAGACATAAGCTCCAGTGAGAAAGCAAGCTTCAAGGTTTAACTACAAAGATATATATATCAGACTGCCTTTTATACTCATAGATTGAAGGAGCACTAGGCACTCAACCTAGAAACTTCTTCCTACAATGGAAGATGTTCATTATACAAAATCACAACTGGCCAAAGTACAAAAAAGAAATGACTGTGCACTGCTTGGCCCTAAACAGTACATCAAAGCCACCTTATCCCTTACCCCAAGACTCAGGGAACCTTATGGAAGAGGGAGCAGTTAAGATTATAAGAGGCTGAAGTGGGGCAGGGATGCAGTTAGATACTATCTTCTGGACATGACAAGGCTGTTGTACCCATGAATTCACTGCAACTATGTGTATTTACACAAGATCTATACAGGAATTGTCCTATCAACATTGTACAATGGAAAGAGAAAGATACAAGAGACTTCATATCTCCTTGAGAAACTCTAAAGATTAATGTTGACAAGGGGGAAATGGAAGATACTTTCCTCAAAGGTGTACCTACTGATAAGATTCATATTCCAGCAAGTTCTCAGACACATACCATCAAAGGCGAAACTCAGTAGTCACACATGCAAAAAGTCATGAATATAGGAGGGAGTCTGGCAGGGGAGAAGAATTGTTAAAATGGAAAGAGAAGGGAAGCTGGGACTAGAGATTGAAGTACGGAAATATCATAAATTCACTATATTCATGTATGAAACCATAAAAGAATAATAAAATGCCTTGTGGGTGTGACAATTCACCTGAAATTCCAACCCCAGAAGGCAATCTGGGAACCTATATAGCTAGCTGACTGGCCAGGTTAATCTTATTTGCAAGCTCTGGGTTTGGTCAGAGACCAAAAGGATAAGGTGAAAGAGAGATTGAGGATGATTCACACCATGCATGAACACATGCATGCAAATATAGACACATATATCTATACAGCTGTATGTATGTGTGCATGCATATGCATACAACACACACACACACACACACACAAATGGAAAAAAAAGATCTAGCTTTCCAAATGATTTAATATTATGCTTTCTTGCCAGAATTTGCATGTTACAATTATAATCTGTAGGAATAACACAAGTAAAGCAAACAACTCACCTCCCATGAATCATTCCTGGACATGAGCACATGATGATTTCCTCTAATGCCCCTTACAAATAAATTACTCTGGAACTTCCTTGATGGAATTTCCCTATTTATTTGATAACATATAAGGAGAATTCTAATAAGACAAGTGAGAGCAAGAAAATTTGCTAGTTTCTAATCACTATGTGGAAACAGAAAAGTAAACTAGTTTAATAGAGGTCTGATGTTTCCCATTGAAACAGACTAAAATAATAACAAAAGCAGTTAACCCTTGCTAAGCGGTTGCTCAGTGCTAGACACTGTGCTGAGCACTTTATATTACATACTCTATAACAGGTACTGTTGTTATTCCTATTTTACAAATGAAGAAACACAAGTTCAAAGGCTTAGAAGATGCAACCTTCTTCCAGCCAGGAATCAAACAGACCTGCTGCCCTGTGACCTGTACCTTTAGCCTCATAATTGCAACTGCTATTTGAGACACATAGCATATGCTCACAATGCATCATGCCTAGGCATCAATTTATTTGAATTCATCTTACCGATAACCAAGATTCAGAGAACTAATTTCCCAGATAGCACAGGCAGTTCTGGGAGAGGGCTTCAAACTGATCCTAAAGCCTGTCTCAGTTGTTACTTTGCACATACACAGCCAAAACACACCCTGCAGCACTCTTCTTTCCTCATTTTATATATCAATTGCCACCACGTCATTCTAGTTCACTGAACATAGGGATGGTATCTGCCTAGTAAATGCCAATCGTGTGTGTGATTTTCAGGCCCTGGACTCTTGGCAATGCCCAGCACACACAGTAAGTACTTCCTCAGTGTCCCCTGAGCTGCAATCTGAAGTCTGAAATGCACAAACCACTGTATACAGTCAGTATTTTAAATCACTACTCAATCATCCACCTTCTGTACCTTTTAGTATCCAGCATAAGTAAAATGGGATTTAGCACTTTGGAGACTATTGTCTGTTTTAGTCTGAAGAAAATGTGCATTTCACTCAGAACTGGCTACTGGCGCAAAACCATCAACAGTGATGTGGTATTTTGGTAGGCCCAGCTCAGAAGAAAAAAGGTGGGATGTTCTTAACCATGTGTTCTGTCTTTAACAATTTCCCCTCTCAATTCCCTAAAATTATAAATAGCTATTCTTATCCATTTTATTTTTAACACTGCCAATAAAATATAATTGTTCAAAGTGGAAAAAAAAAAACAATATCACTCTTGATTATTTAACGTAAGTGAGCCATTTGGAAACATTTCACGTTTCCTCCTCAGTGCAATCCATGCCTTTCACTTTTTTCTTTGGTTCTTTGTTTTATGTTGCTTATTCTTTATTCAGAAAATGTCTGTCTAAATTCACTTTCTTAGCTTAAGTTACTAACCTCTTGTTCTTGTATTTGACACTAACTCCAATAGCCCTGAAACAATTATCCTCTCTACTCCCTTCAGAATTGTCTATACTTTAATGAGTTCCCACTTAATCTCCTCTTTGCCAAAGAACACCACTCTGAATAGCTAAGATCTGTAAATCCCTGCTGCTTCCCTGTGCCCTCGGCTGTGCCCTCTCTATCTCTGAGATATCCTTTCATAACAAGGTGAGTGCAGCTGTGCATAGAACCCAGACATGTCCTGCCTGGTCTCCACAGACACCTAGAGGATTTCCCTGTGCATAGTCAGCCTCTCATAACTGCCCCTCACAGGCACTTCTAAATGGCAGTTTCACTGCCATTGTGAAATTTTGAAAGGTTGAGTTATTTTTCTCTTCTCCTTTTATATGCCCAAACATCTAGTTTCCAAACACACTGGAGAATTCTGGATCACTCTGGCACTCTTGTCAATACTTGGGACATGAGGCAGGCATAATCTTTAGGCAGGTTTGGTCTAATTGGCACGAGCGAGCAATGCTGGTTTTTCTTTTGGAAGGTCAATAACTCAAAGGGGATCATCTTTTGGAAGATTAACAAGGATTTAATTTTCAAGGATCCCATGGTTTGCTTTCTCTATCTCTCTCTCTCTGTCTCTTCCTCTTTTTCTCTCTTTCCTTCTCCTCCTTTTCCTCCTTCTTCACCTTCTCCGTCTCCCAGTGCTGGGGATCAAACCCAGGCCCTGTTCATGCTGCCCACTGAGCTATATCTACATTCCCAGCACCCAGCTTCTTCTTTTTTGTTCATTTGTTTTCTAACACAGGGTTTCATTGTCTCACCCAGGTTGCCTTCAAATTCATAATCTTTCTGCCCTAGAAGAATACAAGTATGGGCCATTGTATCTAGCTTATTAGCCCATTCTTTTCTTATGGTAAAGAATGCATATTTAGAATTAGCTAGACATCTACAATGGGACTGGTGTTCTCTTTCTTTTTCATGGCTACCTCAGGGTCCAGGGTGCCGAAGCTCTGGAAACAGCCCAAATATGCTCAAAAGAGTTCCCCTAGGAAAAACAAGTTTAATGGCTGTGCCAATTACTGGCCCATTCTTGAGAAGAAAATTTGGTTAATTATCTGTTTAGAAAGATCTCTAGGACTAAAGAATATAGATATTCCAAATATTCTTGCATCTAATCTCAAACATGAACATCTGTGTGTACTTCATGTATGCCTGCACACGCATGCATGCATGCACACATCACTCATCATGTATTTCCTATCTATTGGCTATGAACCATGATCATGGTTCTGAGAGAGACAGTCACCACTGGAAAGCCCTTCTCAAGATTAAATTACAACTACAAACTTGCTTACAGAGGAACTCTTGGGAAAGGAGAGGGCCAGGAAAGTATCAAGGAACTGATACCTGAACTGAAATCCAATGAATGGGTAGATGTTACAGAGTTGGCTTAGAGATGGGAATGGGCCAAGCATTCTGGGTAGCATTAACCACATGGATGAGACTTTTTGGTGGACAATAAAAGTATGCCTGTTAGTCTCACATGCAGAGAGTGAAGGGGACTGGTATGATAGCCAGAGAGAGATAGGGCCAAACCACACATAACCACATTAAGAAATTCCTCCTCCTCCTTCTCCTCCTCTTCTTCCTTCTTCTTCTTCCTCTTCTTCTCCTCCTCCTTCTCTTAAGCATTGGGAAGCACAAAAAAGAATACTGGCTTAGTATTTTGAAAGCAGACTCATGTTTTGAAGTCTTTTCCCTGGTGACATATGCAGAATGGATCAGAAGACATGGTATGTGACATCCTACCAATTTTGACCCACCCGACTTCAGCACAGCTGTGGAGGACAGCTCCCCACACCATCCTGAGTGACCCATGTGGAGTGTGGGCAGCAAGATCACTACACTCTGCTTTCTCTGGAGCTACAGAAGGGTGCCCATCTGTCGGTGAGAATGGCCCAGAAAGGCAGAGGAGTTGCTGCCCCTACAGGTGACCCCAATCAATAAATGATGGGAGGGAGGGAGAAAAGGAGGGGTAGATGCTGAGGCTTCCCAGTCCTCTGGTGCTGCAGTTCTGAGGCACGCCCTCTAACACTTCCTCAGAGGCCCCCAGTGGCACTGAGCACCAGCTGCCCACTGTAGTAACCAATTTATTTGCAAACGTTTATTGGCTTCCTTCCTTCACAATCTCACTTTCTCTTCTACTTCATTTCTGCTTCTGTGATCACTTCCCAAATCAGTAGCTGCAGTCCAGTCCTTATCTTAGGTCTGCAATGGAAAAATAGACTGGGAGGGAGAGGGCGTTCACTGAGGGGGCTGCAGTGTTCCACAGCCAATCAACTGTGACTCCACACACGATGTACAACAACTACAAATCTATAGTACTTTGCATGATGTTCTGGTAACTTAGATCCCCCTCCCCCCAAAAAACTCGGAGGCTTAAGCCAGACGCAATTAGCCTGTTGTTATGTCTCTTACAGTTTTAAGGGCTGACAGAGCTCAGTGAGACAGTTCTTACTTGGGATCGTCTACCTGACTACAGACAGAAGGCAGCACAACGGATCACATCCAGGTCTTCTGAATCACAGGTCTGGTCTATGATGTGGAGTACTGGCTGGGACCTCTGCTAAGGTTGTCAACTAAAACAAATATCTATACAAAGCCAGTCTGCACGTCCAGGGGTTCCTCGTAGCACCATAGCTGGGCTTCTTGAGCAAGCCTTTTTCTAGCCTAGCATGGAAGTCTCACAGCATTTTTCTGTGACATTCTATTCATTTGAAATAAGTCACAAAGGCCAGCCCCTTTGTAAGTAAGAGGAGGGAAAAGAGATCATACCTGCTGGTGAGAGAAGTGTCAAGAAATCTGACATAGTAACATGCTTGGGAAGGATCAAGGCAATGAACACTAGCCTACATTCAATTCCACTGCCAGGTCACTGAAGCGAAAGAATTCTCTCAGACTATTTCCAGGAGAGTCTGATGCTTAGCTGCACCGTAAAGACCAGGGAAGGGTGCTGTAAGCCTCGGATGCTCAGTCTAATAGTAGTTGCTGCTATACCGCAGTGAGGAAGGAAAAAAAAACTGAGATTCAGAATAGCCAAGAGTCAGGGATGCAGGGAGAACAGCCATTCCCTCCCCACAGTAGAGGCTCCTCAATCAAGAGCAAGAAGAAGGAAAAAATATGCTAATGACATATTCAAGCCTCTAAAATTGAACTTGGCTAATGATTTATTTTCTCAATATGAAAATTCTCTTTATATTGACTATTTTGCCCTCACAAATGTCAAGCCATTTATTCTATTGCTCAGGTGCCCAGATTTCCAATGGAAGTGTTTCTTTTTAAATGTTAGGAGACATCAACCCTGAAATCAATTCATTTTTTTCTTCCTGCGCTAGGAATTAGAATATCAGAGCAGGGCATAATCTAATTGGTGTTAACAGGGATCTGTGCAGAAAAGGAGAGTCAGAATCTTCTATCGGATCACCCCTTGAACATTCACAATTGGATAATCGTTACTATTTTTGAACTCACTGATCCAACTTGGTAGAAGTAATCGATCATTCATCAATATGCTCCCTGAATTCCTAGGAATGTAGGGACATGGAGTTGAAATCCTGGCACTACCATGGTGATTCTTAATCCCTTTTGCTTAGTAATGCTGTACCTCGATATGTCTGATTTTGCTGCCATGAAAATCAATTAGTTTATAAAGTACACCAAGTCATTTGTTTTGTCTGAAATTGGGCTTGTCATCCCAGCCATTAACAAAGGAAAAGCCAGGGTGGCATTCCCATGAACACTCATGGACTCAGGTATAATAGAAGTCGTGCCATTCACATTCATTATTTGAAATGAGATTAAACTATTTATATTCTGGTGGACTATTACCCTAGAATTTAGTGGCTCAAAACAATTATTTTGGGGGGGGAGGGACAAAGGATACTGGGGGGTTCAACCCAAGACCTTGTACTTGCTAGTTATGTACTGTACCAGTGGGCTAAATCTCTAGTCCCTCAGAACAACAGTTTGCTAGTAGACACAGTTTTGTGTCTCAGAAATTCAGACAAGATGGCAGACCTGGCCCATCTCTGCTATAGGACGCCGGGGGCCTCGGCTGGAAAACTGTCGCTTCCCTCAGCTTTTCCGTCTCTCTCTTTTCCTTTCCTATCTTCAAGATACAGGATGAAGGTAAAATATTAAAAATAAAAGCACACTGGTGGGCTTAATTGGAAAAAAGAGGTGAGAAAGAAAAGTAAAATTTGAAGATGTAATAGAAATGAGTGGTTTTAAAGAACAGGCAAGGTTCTGCAAGACAGGTGCCCGAGCAGAGCCTCTAAGATCCATTGGACAGTATTAGAACGTTTACTGAGTGTGAAATTCGAGTGTCAAAAATTGAGTGGAGAAGAAGTGAACCCCTTCCCTTGAAAATTTGAGGAAACAATGGATCAAAAAATTTTTTTAAATTTAGTGACAGATATTGTTGTATGAACCTTTCTCCTAGGGGCAACTGTCTCCTCACCTAGATGGGAGTTCTACGACAGACCAAGTAGCAGTTACATTAAGATTCAATATCATGAACCAATGAGCTTTTTTGGCTTATTTACAAGAACAGGGGTGAGAGTTACTTACAGGAGCAGGGATGACTCAAGGACAAGCTACATCCCCAGGAAGCCTGCCCTAGCATGGCCGAAAGTCCCCCCCACCTATAGCTGCCAAGATGGAATTCCCTTCAAGTAACTTTCCTCAGTCAATATACCCTAGCACTCCTCTCAAGCCTCAAGACCCGAGAGCACATGTGAGGGCAGAATCATGATCAATGACAATCATGAGAGGTGTTCCAAACGAGGCCAGAACCCCAGGTGAGGGTCCTGTGATCCTCTCTGCCCACTCTATCTCTGGGGGAATCTCAATGGACAACAGGTGCAGCCTCGCTGGTCTCAGATAAAGATAGCTGTTCAGAGGAAAGCACCACACAACAGATGTACATCAAGAAGTTCAGCAGGGAGCTGGAGAGATGGCTCATGAGTTAAGACTCTGCCTCGCAAGCAGAAGGTCCCAAGTTTGGATCCCAAGTCCCACATAAGAACATCCGGCAGAAACAACAGCAACTTGCACTATCTGTCCTGGTAGGCGGAGCCTGGGAAATCTCAGAGCAAAACAAAAAGAAGGTAGAAGCAATCGAGGTTGATTCCCAAAGTCATTGTTGGTCCTCCATGGGGACACACAGTGCCCTCTGATACACACACACACACACACACACACACACACACACACACACACACGTGCGTACTAAAAAAATAAAGTTAAAAATGTTTAAAAAAAGAGCCGCTAAGATCCATCGGACGGTATTAGAACATTTACTGAGTATGAAATTCGAGTGAAAATTGAGTGGAGAAGAAGTGAGCCCCTTCCCTTGAAAATTTTAGGAAACAATGATGTGTGAAGGGCAAATACTTTGAAAACCTCATAAAGACACGTCAAGCTGCTGAGCACCAAAGGTAAGGGGAGAAAGCCTTGAAAATACTAGTGAAACAGCACACAGTACGTAGAGGACAAGGGCAAGAACGAAAGTGGACTTCTATCAGGCAGCAGAGGCCAGAAGAGCTCCTCGGATGCTGAAAGGATTGCCACGGTTTACCCTGATTTCATATCCAGGACAAATGGCCTTCAAGAATGAAGATGGGAAGACAGGAGTTGGGCCCAGACACTCAGGAAGCACAAGGATCACCCAAGGTTTCAGGCCACTACAAAGTGAGATTCTGCCCCTCCCCCAAAAACAACCAAAGTCTTTAAGGTCCTAGTAGTATGTCTTGTGTCATAAAATGATTCAATATTAGAACTGTTTCTAAGTAAATTCTTGACCTACTTCAGCAATAACACAGTGGTGCTACAAGTACCTCGAGAATTCACTAAGCTCCTGAAGGATCCTTTTAAGATCTTGTTACACTATTTATATAGGCAATTGTTTTCATGGTAAAGGCATAATTTCAATCTAGTATCCTGGCTTGTTAATCGCTTGCCCGCTATCAACTTTGCTCATCCTCTTTCCTTGATTAATAGAGACCTTCTCTCCCGCACTCCACAGAGCACATTCCTTTCTTTTTCTGAAATGGTCTCACATTGTAGCTCATGCTGCCATGGATTCACTGAGCAACCAGGGCTAGCCTCAAACCAAGGCGCTCTGCCTGCCTCAGCTTCTCCAAGCGCTGAGATCACAGGGGCGACTCTCCACCCAGACTCCTTTCTTTACTAATTTGGTTTTGGCTATTACTAGACTGCATTTCTATCCTGCTTTGAAGCTAGGTGCGGGCAACGTGACCAAGTTTGGGTAAATGAAACATGAGCAGCGAAGGAAGATCCAGAGCTCAATTTCAGGTTAAGTTCTTAAAGAGAAAACACTTGCCTCAAATGCCCTGTTCCCCTTTCCAGTGTGGAAGTTGGAGGTGTGGCCTCTGCTTGGGTTCTGCGGATGGAAGCCAGGAGGGAAAAGGCAGCAGAGCCCACTTATCCAGCATCAGAGAGCTCAGAAGCCTCGCCAGCCCCTAGATGACACTTTTCTAGGCTGAGCGTGGACAGACACCCTTACAGTTACAGATGGGATCACCTCTGGCTCAGGCATTGTGCGTGGCTTCTGATCTTCTCTCTCCCCGTCTCTAAAATGAAGTGATTTTTTTACTGTCCCTGTGGGGCTTACCCAAGGATAGAAAGGACAGGGAGTATGACACACTGCCTGGAACACAGCAAGAGCCCAGGACACATTTCCTGTGTGATGCTGGGCTGGCTACATGCTATAGCGACAAGCGTCTCAGACTGACGGTGTCCACCTCTCGATGCCCGTGGCCTTCAAGTGGAGACAGAGAATCTGTGCCCAATGCGGGCACAGTGGTAAGAACGTTCCAGGTTCTGTTTGAGCCTTCCAAGCCCTGCTTTTGGGCCATCTCAACTCTTCCTCTCTCTCAAAAGAATGGAGAGTCTTTAAAAAAAATAAAAATAAATAAAAACACTTCTGTAATTTTGAGATGTTATATGCACATGCATAGATCAGGTTAATTTTTAGAAAATTATCAATACCTCATTTTGAGGCCAGATCATTCTTGAATAAATAGGATGATAAATTTCTTTCGATGAAATAAATGACTGTTTGCCTGCTGTGCTGAGACAACCTCGATTGTCTTTGGAGAGGCGTGTGACGCATACAGAAAGGACAGCGTGTGAGGACTGCTCGGCATTCAGTCCCCGTCACCAGCCCCAACCGAGGCAGGGCCGGAAAGACAAGTGGAGTCTCTCTCTTACTGCAATTTCACAGCTGTGGCAAACGCCACCACGTACAGGGCTGGATACAGGGATGAGGTAAACTCTGCCCGCCAGGCTGCCTTTCCTGCAGGCCTCTCCAGCTGCGGGGTGGCCGCCAGTTAATGCCTGTGTTAATTTGCGAAAACAGCAGCCATGGGAAGGATGTGGAGAGGACAGTTGGGGGATGCATGGAGCGGGATGGCCAGTCTGGCAAAGGAGGAGGAGCAGAAGGAAGGGGTGAGGATGAGGGAGAAGGCAGGAGGCAGAGCCCAGGGCACCCCAGTTCTGGCAGAAGTAGAGCTGAATGCTAGACAAAAGAGGAAAAGGAGTCAGAAACTCACAAGAGGGGTCCTCTGTCTTCTCCCTCTGGAAATTAGATATGGCTGACTAGGAAGAGAGAAAGAGAGAGAGAGACAGAGAGAGAGAGAGAGAGAGAGAGAGAGAGAGAGAGAGACAGAGAGAGAGAGAGACAGAGAGAGAGAGAGACAGAGAGAGAGAGAGAGAGAGAGAGACTATCCAAACTAATGAGGGAATCAGTCTCAGCCCAGGCTCTTTTTCTTTGAAAATGTGAAAGAAAACAATTTGTACCCATTCTTTTATGGGAGAATGTGATGCAGTGGGAGAGGGCCTACTCTTGTATCCCAGACTAGCATGGAACTCAGGCTGGCCTCTGATTCATGATCTCCCTGCTTAGCTTTCCAAGTGCCGGGATTGCAGGCATGGTCTAAGGTGGTCATCTCTCTCCACATCGCCTCCACCCCTGCCTCCCATGACAAGCTATTCCTGAGTCTAGGGACAGAACAGGGAAGGGCACACGCTAACTCCCATGCCCAATGCTAATCTGTCTCTCTCTCAGTCCTGATTATGTAGCTTAGGTTGGCCTGAGACTCATCATCCTCCCGCCCCAGCCTCCTGAGATCACAGGCGTTCACCACCAGACGAGATGGGACTCCCCTGCCATCTTAGACATACTTGTGATTACATCTTCCTGCCTGTGGGATTTTTCCATACCGTGGTCCTACCTGAGCAATACCTACCACCTTTCTCTCTCCACACACAATACAGAAGAGGTCTGCAGCCCCTTCTGCCATACTATGGAAGAAAAGGGGTAAGAGAGATGCAAGACTAGAGGAAAGCAGACGGGAGAAGGACAGAGGCCAGCAAGTTGTGAAATCTGAACTCCATTTCCAGCTGTTTCTCCCAATAGTTTTTCTTAGTGATTACAAAGGAATTACCTCTGAGATAAGTTGTGCCTCTTTCAACTAAGATCCCAGGCCCAAGGAGACTTACACCAGAGAAGCATAAATGTAAGCACATGTCCTAAGTTCTATTCTTTGTTCATTTAAGAGAAGTGTGATTTTTGTAAAAAGCTCTGGATGGTCAATTTGGAGCAAAATCTTAGTTTCTTTTCCTGTTCATGTGATATATATATGTGTGTATATATATACATATATATATATGTATATATATATATGAGCAACTCAAGGGAGAAAGGAGTAATTCTGGCTCATAATTTGAGGGTAGTCTCTCACAGTGGGAAATTCAAAGTGGCAGGAGGCAGGAACAGCTGGTCATAGTGCATCCACAGTCAGATAGCAGAAAGATGAATGCTTGTGCTCAGAGAGCTTTCTCCATTTATATAGTCTAGAATGCCCTGCATTGAGAATGGTCCTGCCCACAATTAAGATGGGTCTTTCTACATCAACTAATGCAATCCAGATAACCCCTCACATACATTCTAGCCTTCACCTAACTAATCCGTCACAGTTATGGCCAGAGGTCCACCTCCTGGAGATCTGGTTGATAATCAACGCTAACCATCCTGAGCAGTGTGTGGGTTCGCACGCCCCACAGAGCACTGGCACCCATATCTGGGCTGTGCAACTTTGTTCCTGCGCCCTTCCAGGACTTCCACTCTGAGGTCTTGTCTGCCAGCGGTTTATTTTCCAGTCCTCTCCTGTGTTCTCTGACAAGGTCTGGATTTCCCGGGAGCTGGTGTAACTGAGAGAGTCTCCTCTGTAGCCCCAGCCCCTGCTCTGCAGCCATAGGGAAGACAAACCCAACCTACCCGGTATTGCTGTCTCTCTCAAGTGAGGGAGGGGCTGGCAGAGGGCAACGTGCCTGTCACCCACTGCAGAGCAGCAGGAACCTCCCCAGGGGAAACACTCAGATACATCTCAGTGGCTTGAGCCTTCTATTCCCCTGCGACAGACTTGAGCTGACTTGCTAAATGTTAAGACAGTTTGTAGCTGAATTCAAAAGGACAAACGTAAAAAGACAAAAAGGATGAAACAGGTTGTTACACTGACTTTTTCTGCTGTTGTGAGACAGCACTCATATACAACTTAAGGGAGAAAGGGAGATTTATTTGGCTTACATAGTCCATTATGGCTGGGGAAGCTGGAAGTGGTGGTGGTGGTGGTGGGGCTTGAGGCTGGGTAGCCCCACTGGGCTTCTGTTCTTGCAGTCTGTTCTTGCAGTCTGTCGCTTGCTTCTTCTGCCTCCATATTAGCTTCAGTGACCTGAGACATCTCCAGCTTCTACTGCTAGCCCTGCCTCTCCCACCATAATGGACTATGTCTCCCCTCTGGAACCATAAGCTAGGAATCTCCTTTTCTCCTCCTCAAGTTGCTTGAGTCAGAGTGGGGTCTCACAGCAACAGAAAGAAGGGTGACCATGACGCAAGGTGTCGGTAGAGCCTCCACATATGCTGGGTTTTAAAGGCGCTCCCTGCTCAGCTCCCATGCCCGCCTCTAGTAGAAATGCCAGGCTGCTCTTTTGAGAAACAGGCACTGACTTGATCCCACTTGCCTTGAGAGCCAAAGGCCTCTGTTATACTGAGCAGAGCCAGACTCCCCAAATTCAAATCTCAGCTCTGCCTTTTGCTACTTCTGGAACCCTGGGAAAGTTGTTACATCTGTGCTTCAGCTTCTCCAGCTGTAGCAGGAGACTTTAGTAATGGTATAAATTTCACACAGTCATGAAGAGCCTATAAAGAGCAGTGAGCAGATGTGTAGAAAGCATTGTTCTTGGTTAACTTCCACCACAAGGACTACTATTGTATGTTCAGTCTGTGCTGCAATGGCAGAGTACCAGAACATGTTCAACTTGTAAGAAAGCAAAAACGCTTAGTGCCGCAGTTACAAAGGCTAGAAAACCCCACGGCCAAAGTTCTAGCATCTGATGACAGCTTCTTCCTGTGATGTCCATGACAAAAGATGGAAAAATGAGAGAAGGCAAAAAAGATCAGAGAGCAACAGAGACCAAAACACACCCAGAGAAAGCGTGACTAAACTCACCACTTAAAAGAACATGGTGTTCATGCCTGTAATCCCAGCACTTGAAAGGCTGAGGCAGAAATACTGCTACAGGTATGAACTTGCGTAGTTAGTTCTAGGCCAGCCTGGGTGCAGAATGAGATGAGGTCTTAAAAAATACCCTTAAAAGCAAGCTACTTTCTTACCGTGGCATTGATCTGCTCTTGAAGGTGGAGCTTTCACAGTCTAATGATCACTTACCAGACATACTGCCCAACACTGTCCTACTAGGGGTTAAATTTTCAACACATGCTTCTGGGAAACATTCAAACCCCAGAGCTGTTGCTGCTGCTGATGGTAATGATGATGATGGTGTAGTATTTGGAACAAGTCCTTAGGTATAGAAGAAATCTTCCTGATTGTTTAGAAGGCGTGTCCAATAGGAAGCGCCTTGGATAAGACATCCTTCTTTTCCAGTTGTTAACTGGGATCACTCACCACAATGAAGAGAATGAATTAGAGGAAGAGGAGGGAATCAATGAAGGTGGTATTCCCTCTCCTTAGTGGTTAAACTTTCCCCTCCCAAACTGGAGACTCAAATTGAAAGCAAATGAAGGGATTCCTAATATTGAGGGTTTCTGCTAGGCACCAAGGAGCCCACAAAATACAGTTGTATTAATTATGTAGTTGTGTGTTTAGGGCTATGTGTGCTACTAGCTGTCTCCCAGTGAAACCCTTGGAGTTATAGTCACATACATTAGCACAGACTTGATTTACAAAACTCAAGGAGGGCACGGAATTCCTATGAACTGTAAATTAGTAAATTGCTTTTTAATCTACCATAAAAGATCACTGAAAAGTCCTTTTTAGAATCAAAGGTCTGCTAATTCAATCATGAACACATTTACTCAATGGTGCCAAAGGCAAGGGGAAACCTTAAAGGCGGCACAATTGCCATTTAAAACTTATCATTTCTGAGATGATTTAGGTTTAATTACAATATCGAGCAAAGGTGTATGTTATTCTGAAGAGACTTTGGCCTTGACACTGATATTTGCTTTAAGAGATGAAGTGGGATTTTCAGCACTGTGTGCTTCTGTTCATGTCTACCTGTGTGTGCAGGAGGAAGACCTGGCCAGGATGGCTTCATTGGACAGGTTGTGTGCTCTCCTCAGCTTCCAGGCACAGAGGACAAGAGAGGGAGGGGTTAAGTTATTTGCTGTAGGATTTGTAGGATATGTTAACATTAGAGCTCAAAATCCTATAGTCCAGAAATCTGAACTATGAACTGTAAATTAGTAAATTACTTTTTAATCTACCATAAAAGATCACTTCAAAGTCCTTTTTAAACATCAAAGGTCTGATTTGAGACCCTGGAAGGTGAAATGACTTTCTCGCTATTAATAAGGGATGAATGTCAGGATTACAGCCCTTTTATAAATCAGTATTCTTTCTCTTATTCCAGTAGCTCTTGGAATTTTAAAGAAATTTTTATTTGTTTATTTAATGGAGGGGAGGGAAAGCAGGTGCGTGTGTGGAGGTCAGAAGACAACTATCAGAAGTCAGTTTTCTACTTCCACCATATGGATTCCAGGGATTGAACTTAGGCCACCAGGTTTGTGAAGAATCACCTTTACCCAATGAACCTTCTTGGCATTCCATAATTTTCTTAAGAGCAGGAAACCAATTAAACATAAAGCAATAATATCCTAAATACATAAAAATAAAGATATATAAAATATTAGAAGAATAAAAGGCACGATGTTATTTGATTTCTTAAGGGTAAAATATGCCAAATTTCCCTCCTTATCTCTTCTGTAGTTCAACAAGTTTTTCACAATGAGTAGTGTGCTAGCCTCAAAATCATACGACACACCAAAATTGGGTATCGTGGCACATGTCTGTAATCCCAGCACTTGGGAGGCTGAAGCAGAAAGGTTAGAAGTTCAAGTCCAGGACAAAGCGGGGAGGGACCAGGGAGGTCCAGGGAGGGGTAGAGGGACAGAGGGTACAGGGGTTCTTATTATGTTTGTATGAGCAGAAAAATAATAAAAAAAAAGAAGTTCAGGTTCAACCTAGGCTACACAGCCAAGATACTAACTAGAAAAAAAAATCAAAAGAGACAGAAAAATAACACATGCAAGGTTAGGGCTCAATTATTTGTTTGCTGGAGGTCTGGGACTCCAACCCAGGGCTTTGTAGACAAAAGCACTCTACTACCGAGCTATGTTCCCAGCCTTAAACATCTATTTTGATCTTGATTTTTTCAAAGGGGACTTCGAAATGTTCACACAGAGATGAATTCTTCAAAAAAGCACAAACCCTGGCGCAAATCCTCCCAGAGACCCACATCTCCTTGTTCTGTCCTGACGAATGCCAGTTCTGTTCGCCAAGATTTATTTGTCAGAAAATCAAGACACACAGAATGAGTTATTTCAAAAGGAGCCTTGCCAGGATCCTGGGAACTGATGATGCTTTCTTTCAGTCCCATTGTCATCCTTCTCCTTCTCTAAGGCATCGTGGCCATCACTCTGGACTTAACTCAGCTTGACAGTAGCTGTAGTTCTGTGTTGATCTTCCTTTCCTCTACTGGCCAGACTGAAGACAGAGGCTCCACTCACAGCTGTTTCATAATAATCAGACCGTGGGACTCAGTTAGGACCAGAGAAGGACTCTCAGCCAGGGAGTGAGAGGCGGCTGCTCTCCCATGGAGCTGGGCGTTGAATCCCATCCACCTGAACGCTGCCTGGGCTATTCGCCATCCCTCTTAAAAGCTGAAGAGCGAGGGCTCCCACTACTTGTCATACATTATTGGCAGCAAAACACATCCTCGTTTTTCTTACTTCCAGTTTTGAGACTAAAATATTCTGCTTCGAAACTGCCATTATCAGTGTCTAAGTCAACCTTCGCCTGAGGCTGGAGCCTCAGAAATCACAGCCTCAGCCGGGATGTCATCAGCAGGCTCCAGATTACACCATCTCCTTCTGCCAACCTTAATACCTCTATGGCAACCATCAACAGCAATACCTGTGATTATTTCAGCAGAAATATTGAACAGATGTGACAGCCTTGTCAAACTCCTTTGCTGGTGTCCGACCACTCTGTTACACCGTTTGCAATGCTAAAAGCTCTCTTCTGGCCATAATAGAGACAGCGCATGCTGACCCCCGAGTGGGAGCAGGCTCCTACAGCTTCGGTGGGCACATCAAGTACTTCTTGGCAGTCTTGCTGTGTGTATTTCATGCCTTATGGCTGCTAATCATATTAGCATGCTTCTCCACTCTCACCTCAACATAGCAGGAATGGCCATTCCATAGTGGAAAAAGCGCTGAACCGTCCTAACAGAAGTCTGGGTTTCTGTACCCATTTGAAACCTAAGGGAAATTGCTTTGAACATGCTACATGTCAATAAAATATTCCTCTTCCTAAATGCCAATGTAAAAAATCAAATTGGTGCAATTAAAATAATTCAGCAAAGCAAGCGGTTACTAAAATACATATATGATGGGAGCCCCGTTCACAAGGGTCAGAGTGCTTACTGACAGATGAGTGGATAGATTGATTGCTGTGAGAGCTCTGTGGTAGAATATCATTCAAACTCCAAAAAGCAAGGGAGTACTGAGACAGTTAGTGACACTGATGAACCCAGAATACATCCTGAGAGAAGGAAACCAGACACGCAGAGTCACATATGATATGATTCATCTGATGAGACATCTGAGCAGGCCAATCCACAGAGACAGAAAGCAGATTGGTGGCTGCCAGACAGGGAGCAGGAAGAGCTAGGGAGTGACTGCTGGTGGGCAAGAAGGCTGGAGGAGATCGAAGAATGCCAGAAGTACATAAAAGTGGTATTTACCACAGCACTGTGAGTGTACCAAATGTGAGTGCATCCTTTATTCTAAAATGGCTAATTTTATGGAAAATAAAATTTGCCTCAACAAAAAAGTGCATGGCGGCAGAGCATGGTGGTGTACACGTGTGATCCCAGCACTTAGAGGTATAGACAGGAGAACCAGAGGTGAAGGTCAGCTTGGGGTCCATAATACCCTGTTTCAAGAAATGCGCGCATGAGGAGACTGGAGAGATGGCTTAGGGGTCAGGATTCTGCCTGGCAAGCAGAAGGATGTGAGTTTGGATGCCAGAACCCATGAAAAAACACTAGGTGGCAATGGCGATGGCCTGAACGTTGTGGTTCTGGAAGGTGCACCCTGGGAAATCTCAGGACAAAGCAAAAAGGAGGGGGAAGCAATCCAGGATGATTCCCTAAGTCACATTTGGCTCTCCATAGGGACACATGTACAAATAAATGAATAAACCACAATAAAAAGGGGGGGGCTGGGAAATGGCTCAGTGGTTCATGCTTTTGCCTCAAAAGCAAAAGGATCTAAGTTTGGATCCCTAGATCCCATGTAAAAATGGTGGCAGTCTGTAATTCTGGCCCTGGAGGATGGAATCTAGAAAACCCCAGAGGAAAGTAATAAGGTGGAAGAACAATTCAGAATTATTCCTAATGTTACCTTTGGGCCTCCATAGATTCAAACACTCAAGTGTTCTCTTGTGTACACACACACACACACATACACACACACACACACACACACACACGACTGGGGGACACAGCTCAGTAGTAGAGTGTTTGCTCAACAAATGTGAGGCTCTAGGTTCAACCCTCAGCACTGCAAACAAACAAAAGAAAACAAATAAACACAAAACAAAACTAAAGGCAAAAAGGTTTAAGTTAACCAAGACATCCTTGACAACTAAAGAGCCTTCCAAAACTCAGGTCAACCTAAACAGTATGTATCTTACAAAAGAAGAAGGAAGAGAAGGAGAAGAAGAGAAAAGAAAAAAAAAAAAGAAAAGGAAAGAAAACAAAAAGAAAAGGAAAGGAAAAAGAAATAAATTATAAGATTCATGACAATCTTAGTTCACATACTCCAGGGATAATCCAGCCTCAGAAATATCAAATAACCTATGAAAGGCAAAGCCAAATGCAGAGAAAGTAGACATCTACTTGGAGATGAGAATTCTGCTCTTTTGATGGACCAGAAAGGATTTCTGTCCTATAAGCTCTGTAGAAACAGAGGTTCACGCTCTTAGATGCCCCGTCTCAGCTCTGACCCCCATGTCCATAGCTCCTTTCAGAAAGCACACTTTCTGCCTCTTCTTGCTTTGTAGCCACACTGAGACAAACAGCCATCTGGTCTGTTGGGTGGGAAAGGTCTTCAGCAGACCTTTCTCTTTGTCCTGTCCCAAAGCAAAAGGAAGTTCCTAAGCCTCCGGGAGTAAATCGAGGAGAGCCTTTTCCTGGTCAACATCTGCATTTCTCCCAAGATCTCTCGGCTGATTTGTCCTTTGACCAGTGATTTGAAAATACCAGTCCATGAATTGTTTATGATTTCACTGCATCAAGGTCACCTGGGAACATTCCAAAATCACAGGTTCCTGTGTGTGCAGCCTGCTTCTAACGGTACGAAGACGCCCAGGGATGTGTATTTTTACAAAGCTTTCCAGATGATTCTAATGCTTAAATTTGGACACCATCTGTCTAGCTCAGCCATGGCCTCAATACCCTGAGGAATGAGAACTTTTCATTTCAGAGAGTTAATTGTTAGAAAGTTCTTTCCAACACATTGAGTCAACACCTGGCTCCCCATAATTTATACCCATAGGCTCTGTCCTTTAGAGCCACACAGAATAATAGGAGTTTGCTCTGATATATAATCCCTTCTCTCTCTGATCTGACAGACTTCAGGTGTCTGCTTTCCAGCACTGGACACTCTTCCCTTATTATATATACCCTTTACCTCTGTGTCTGGCCCATCTCAGCCTGACAATAGAGAAGCTACCATCTTCTCAACCTCTACCACCTTCTTTTGTCCATTCTTATTTTTAGCCTTATTGTTTCTTCATAATTTAGATTTGTTTTAGACTATAAACAAAATATAGATAGAATTTTAGGGTGCAATTTAATAATCTTTCTCATCCTCCCTCCTCTCTTTCTTCTCTCTCTTTCTCTCTCTCTACAGTAATAAATACTGAATATCAAACTTAGATCCCTTGCATGCTAAGTAAGTGCATTACCACCAAATCTCCTACAGTAATACTCGAACTAGCCTACTTAGGTAGGTTACATATATTTATCGTGATTACTGATAGATTTGAAATGCTCTCTTTCTTTTTTTTTTTTGTGTGTGTCTCCATATTTTATTTTAAACTAAAATCTCTGACTTTCACAACTCTGTTTATCTTTTTTTTTTTTTTTTTCACTGTGTCACTCTGGAAAGATGTGGAAATTTTTCCCCCCAGCATTTTTCTTTTTTTTTTTTTATTAAAAATTTAATTATACATTTTAAAATTTTTTACCAGTTCCCTCCCTCCCCCCTCCTCCCCCTCCCCTTCCCCCAGTGCCTCCCCCCCAATTCCCAGAGAGTCCTTTATTGTGTACGCCTAACTCTCCACTGGGTCCTCCTTTCCGATGAAATGCTCTCTTTCAACTTATTCTTTGGTTTTCTTTCTTTCTTTCTTTCTTTCTTTCTTTCTTTCTTTCTTTCTTTCTTTCTTTTTTTCTTTCTTTCTTCCTTTCTTTCTTTCATGGTGGGGGTCTCCCTGTGAAGTGCAGGTTGTGGGTTCAAATTCATACTTCTCTAGCTACAACCTCTTTAGTGCAGGGTGACAGGCACGTGCTGCAGTGCCTGACTTTTCTTGTGGCTTTTCTTTTATCCTAGATTTTTTTTTCTTTTCTCTTATTTTCAGTTGAATCTATTCGATTTTATATTCCTTTCTCCCTCAATCCCTTCCCTTCTGAGCTTGGCAATTCTAGCAGCTTCAGGAGTCATTCTTTGGGCGTCACTTTCTAAGCATATTGAATTCTGTGAATGTGAACAAAAAATCTATTACCAGAGCCTGGTACTCTGGAAGTTGAAGCAGGAGAATCATGAGTTTGAAGTCAGCCTAGGCTGCATAGCAAAACCTTGACTCATAAGAAGATGGAGAGAGAGAGAAAGAGAAAGAGAGAGAGAGTTTTCTGATGAAGACATCACTGGAATCTCAGCTCCTGGTTGGCCACTTTCCCCTCCAAGCACTTTGAAGATATTATTTGTTGCAGTGTGGCTTTTATTGTTACCATAAAGAAGCTAAGCATGATCTAAATATAGTTCCTTTACCTTTTTTTCTCTGAACACACTGGATTATTTCTATTTGGTGTTAGTGTTTTATGGCTTTACTACAATGTATTCAAATGTAAATTCTTTAAACATTCCCTGATTTTGTGTGTGTGTGTTGTGTAGTGTGTGTTGTGGCCTCAGCCTCCAAAGTGCTGGGACCAAAGTCGTGCATCACCATACCAGTTCTACTAAACATTCATATATCCACCCACATATAAAAACATGTATACACACATGCCCCTTGTACACATACATGAGAAAGAAAAAAAGGCTCTCTGTATGCCACAAAAATCTCAGCTCCTCTACTATTGGAGTTGAACATGAGCAGCTTCCTGTCGCCTCTGCCTTCAACATCAAGCCTTGCAAACTCTCCACACTGCCAGTTCTCTGACAATTCTCAGTGACATGACCTTCAGAGGACATGACCTATAAGATCATTATCCACAAGCCCATACTGTATGAAGAAGTGATTGATTAAGTAGATGAGGGAAAAGAGATTAAATGTCTTTGCAGAATTCCAAATCATGTATGCTTTTCTCTATGGGAGCTGGAAATCAGTTCCACCCCTCCCGCCTCAAATGTGGCTGAACTTTGTGACTTGCTTCCAGACAACAGTGTGGGGAGTAGGTGAGTGAGAGAGCTTGAGGGAGCTGGTGAGCGTGGTCTCAGCCCAGTGGTCAAGTTCTCCATCCCCAGTGATGAGTCGCCATGACAAACGTGGCCTGGGCCCCGGGGTGGGATGAAACAAACATTTCCACAAACCCAGAGCAAAGTTGAAAAAGACACCAGAAAACTCCAAGTCGAGAGACGTTCTACAACATACTCAACCATATCTTCCCTCTCACAGTTCCCAGAACCAAGGAAAGAATAAGAAAGGCCCGAGCAGAGAGGAGAGATGTGCCTACACACAGTGCGGGGTCCTGCAGGAAAAATGGTGGAGGAAGCTAGCAGAACCTCTGGTGAAACCCAACTAAAATCTAGGGTTCATTGAATAGCTTTGTATTTGTGTCATTTTCCCAGTTTGTACGCTGGATTGCTAGATGTCAATGTTGGAGGGAGCTGGGTAAATGGGTAGAAATATTTCTGCACTTAGAATTTTCAAATATCCAGTCAGAACACACTGATTTCTTTCTGTTGTGTGTGCAAATCTGAGTTCCTAAATTACGTTTTTTTCTTTCATATCGATTAGTCATTTACATATAAGTTTTATGAGCAGCTGATCATAAATAAGTACTGTAAGTCAAGATGCTAGTAACACAGAGGCCTATAGATCAGGGTGGTGTCTAAAGAAATGGTGTTCTATAGATGCAAGTGTCTCAGGTAGGGTCACTGTTGAGGTGAGACATAGAACCAGAAACCAGATGACAAGGCTCTTTTGGCCAGTGCCACTGTTTGCCTTACAGCCCGAGACAATGCTCTCAACTCTGTTGCAAAGCTGTTCGTCCCTGTCTCTAATGTTTCAAGAATATTTGCTGCTTGTCCCACTTATAGAGGTGCTGTGAGGGTTTAAGAAATGCACTTGTTAAAAGACTCCAGTTTAACAGCTTTTTGTCTCTGGCCAGGGGGTGACATACAGTGCCCAGCAGAATGGAGTGAAGGGAATTGCAGGAGCAGCAAAACTGCAAAAGAAAATCAACAAACCACAATCCAGAACTTCAGAGACTATATCAATCACATAGAACTAGGCCAGCCTAATCTCTCCCCATCCTGGAGCTCAGGGACATTTGCGGAAGAGGGGACGGTAAGATTGTAAGAGCAAAAGGATGGGAGGAGCAACGATTTGCAAGATTCTCAACAATAGTTGGGGCCAAAGCAATCGTAATGGGACTTTGCATGCCCTGCGCAATGTCCAGCGCACTGTTGCCCTCATAAAGTCTAGCATCTGTTAAGGGCACCGAGACCCCTGGAGGCAAGGGATTGACAGCCATAGTAGTGATCTTATGCTTAAGGGGAACAAGAGAAAGGGCTTATGGAATTGCCACTGGGTCCTGACATGTCATCGGAGAGGAGGACCCAATGGAGAGTTAGGCGTATACAATAAAGGACTCTCTGGGAATTGGGGGGGAGGCACTGGGGGAAGGGGAGGGGGAGGAGGGGGGAGGGAGGAAACTGGTAAAAAATTTTAAAATGTATAATTAAATTTTTAATAAAAAAAAAGAAAAAAAAAAAAGAAATGCACTTGTTAAAAACCTTACATGGGCATAAGATGACTGCCCAGCAGGCCCTGTTCAAAACAGAAGGTGATTAACCGGGGTCAGTAGAAGGATGAGTCGCCGCCAATGTGACCTCGGTTTGGAGTCTAGGATGAGCAGAGCAAGATGGGCAGAGTCAGGGCTGGCTCTAAAAACAAGGCTCCCGAGGGATTTTAATGAGAACAGAGTTCTGGAGACAAGGGTCTTCTCCCAAGTCCCACCGTAGGTGGTATGAGGCGGATCCAGGGAAGACTAGTTCAGCACTGGAGAGCTCCCACCCTGACCCAAGGACCCAGGAGGGGTTGCGGTCTTCTCTCCTGATGAAACGGGAGTCCAAGCCAAAGCCACACCAACCACTTAGACCCCTACCTAAATTAGAAAATTAGAGGAGAAAAAAAAAAAAAGAAAGAAAGAGCAGTGGAAAGCTTTGTTTAATCACCCACGTGCCAGGATTTTAAAACAGTGAAATTCAGTTTTGCTTTTAATCTCAATATGCTCATTGGGTACTGTGCACAGGCAAATAGACATTTTTTGTCTTTGCATTTTTTTTCCGAGGGAAATAAACTTCCTTCTTTCCTTCAGCGTTTGCGGCTCAGTTTTCCATTAATGCGCCCCTTTCCCCTCGGCTGTGCAGGGTCCTCGTTTGCAGTCGGTTCATTCCGCGCTGATGTATATTTCATTGCCCAAGGCTTAATTTTGATTTATTGTCCATCCATAAATTAGAAAAATATGCTCTGGAATTCCATCCCGCTGCAAAGCTGTGCCTGATGTCAGGGGACTGGGTGATATTTAAGATGTCAGAAATACATATTGGATTAGTGTGCTTTGTTCCCCACAACAGCAGGTGTTTAATCATAGCTGATGGCTGAAGTTAAATGCATCGGGACAGCAACAGCCAAGAACATGGAGTTTTTCTAAACCATACAAACTCCAGGATAAATAACTCAAAACTAATTGTGTGTCCACATCTCAGATACATTTTTATTTACTTAATATATTAGACAATGAAAATAGCCTCCAGCCCTTAACTCTGTATTTAGGAACCTGAACAAACATTTTATGTTAGCAAAGGGTTGCTATTTAAACATAATTACTGTTTCCCTTATTGGCCCTCTGGCGGCTTTATCTAAAATATTTCTTGAAGCAGAAAAGAATAAAGATTGGAATCACTTAGTAATTCTGAGAGAGGGAATGCTCAATGTTCAGGGTTGGCTTTCTGTGGTTTCTGAATGTAATTTGCATGTTTCTAACATGCAAATGTCCATCTCCTTTCAACGAGGCATTGTGGGTCCACTGACCAGGCATTTGCCCCCCCCAGTTTGTAAAGTACCCCTTCTCTTAGTCCCTGTGTTTATATTAATTAGAGTCCTGTGTGTAGAAAAATGATCAGGCTTGGTGTGGAGAGATTGAGCTGGAGGCTGGAGAGGATCGCTTAGGAGAGCAAACATTTTCAAGGTACAACCGCTGACCTGTAACAAGCTGGGGAGATTCATGGCGAGAAGTGGAGATTTTGACATCCCGGTGATTTGATTAAAAGAAAAAGCAATGGATTTAAACAGTTACTCTGAGGATGCGGCCAGACTTCCCTCAGCTTTTTGCAATTTACTTTACAGACCAGGGATGGAACAGGAGAGGGAACCTATGCCTATGCAGG
Source organism: Typhlomys cinereus (assembly GCA_023101885.1). NCBI lineage: Eukaryota > Metazoa > Chordata > Mammalia > Rodentia > Platacanthomyidae > Typhlomys > Typhlomys cinereus. The sequence goes on from JALPQD010000319.1 coordinate 141,876, forward strand.
GAGGGAAAAAAACTGATTGGATTTAGACACAAATCTAAGCAGAAATGAGTGATTGAAACAATGGCTTCCATACCTCATCCTTCTTTTCGTTTCTGGGCAGGAGGCAGGATAACAAGTCAAAGCAAATACTGAGGTCTCTTTGAGACTAGGTTTAGAACAATTTTCTTGGAGTCAGGCTCCACTGAATCATTCAAAAAGAAAAGTATTCATTGTCTGCATTTTGAGAAACATTAAAATTTGTATCCTAATAGTCTATACTTGTTTCACTTAGATAAACCATGAACTAACCTTCATAGATCCATGCAACATCAAATGTAACTCTAATGCACTGGTTGGAAACATCATAATAGGCTTTAGAACTAAATAGGTTTAAAAGAGTATGAAAAATATATGCAGGGCTAGCAAGATGGCTCAGTGGGCAAAGGTACCTGCATTCAAACCTAGTGACCTGAGTTCAATCCTCACCGCCCACATGGTGGAGAAGGCAACTGACTTCCAAAAGTTGTATTCTACCTAGGTACTGTGTAGCACATGCAAATCTATACATGCTCATGTTCTGTCTCGCACATGAATAAATATTTTAAAAATACAAGCAGGCATGTACCATGTCTATAATCTCAGCACGATGTGAGAAGAGACAGGAAGATTAGGGATTCAAGGTCATCCTGACCTATATAGCAAGTTTGAGACTGTGCCTCAAAAAAGCATGAATAGGACATGGTTAAAGGCATGTCATGCTTTGAAATGTGAGTTGTCCCCCGCAGGCTCATGTGTTTGATTCTTTAGTTTGAGAAAGTCATAGCACCTTTAGGAGGTGGAGTCCTGAAGGAGGAAGGAAGCCACGGGGGTGGGCCTTGTGGTTGGTTGGCCCCACCCTGCTCTTGAGCTTGCAGCAGCTCTCTGCCTCTGTGATGTCTGCAGTGACTTAGGACTTCACAGTTTCCTCCAATCGGCTGTGCCTTTCCTTCCACAAAGGACTGTATGGCCCCTCTGGAACTCTAGGCTGGGTAAAGCTCCTTTTTCTCCCCTTGAGTTTTTTAGGCCTCACTGTGTTTTGTAGCAGCACAAAGAGTAGCTGATACAAGGGGAAAGTTAAATGACAAAGTTTGAACACTGTGAACTTATGTAGGTCCCAGAATAACTATGTCACACTCTGGAAAGGACCTAAAAACTGAACTGTGGACAATGGATACATATTTTTCATGTCATTTGATTTTTACTATAATGTAAGGATAATTCTTGGGGTAACATATGTTTAGTTTCTCTTTTGTTGCTGATACAAATAAATGACCAAAACAACTTGGGGGAACAGGACATTTATTCCAGTTTACAGTTTACAGCTTGGAAGGACTATTCATATCAGTAACTGAGGGAATTGGCCACACCAAATCCACACAAATTACTGAGAGAGGGACATAGTTTCTTTCTTGTCATTCTGTCCATATGCCACTTTCTAACCACCTCATTCTCTGTTTTATCCACCTGCCCAGGGAATGGTCTACTACCATGGACTGAGTCTTCCCACATCAATGAGACAATTTCCTGCAAGCTCACTCAGTAGTTAAGGGAACCCTTAGGTTCCCTTAGGTGCCCAAAGGCTCAGACTTTGATTGTCAAGTTAGCAGCTGCAACTAGCTGCCACACCATATAAATTAAAAGAAGTCCCAGTAAAGCTTTGTTCTGAAGGAGAAAAGATACCTGCTCCCTAGTTTGATACAATGATCCTGACTGAATAAAGAACAGTCATGAATATTTTTATTATGATTATGCATTGAATAAAACAGTCATGGAATGTTACCATAAGATAAATCCACAGGAAGCAAAAAATAAATAAATAAATTACTGTCTCTATGAAGTGTCCACATGGAACCAACTGTTAACAACTGTGCCGGCTCCTTGGTGTTCTCACTTAGAGACCGCCTTGGTCACTGTACATTCATTATTATCCTAAGCAACCAGCGTCTTCTAGAGCAATACCCAGCCAAGGTGCTGTGACTGCTCTTCAGCTCAGAATTTCCAATAACAAGATTCCACTTGGTAACATTTTGGTTTTCACCAGTATGATTTTTAAAATGATATTTTGGTACTTTCATCAGAAAAGAAAGTTCTAAAATATTTTTTACTCATTCAGGCCATTTTCCCGTACTTCGAAAATCTTTTCATGTTTGCAACTGACATTCCGACATTCTTTGATGACTGTTAACAGCAGTCTCAGGGGAAAACAGAGACACAGGACTTAAGACTCTTATAAGATTATATCGTGTCATTTCTAGCAGTTTTTAACCTCAGTGTCATAGGTCAGGCTTCCCAGAAAACAGGCTGTGGGATGAATATCTCAGGCTATGAGAGGCTGCTCTGGAATCAGGGTGAGCCCAGGGGAGGAAACAGAGTGGGTGGAGAAGTCAAGCACTGTGATTGTCTCAACTGGACACAGAAAGCTGTAGTCTCAGGGTGGTCCTCCTTGGATAGCAAGCTGGCTAGTCCCTGAAGGTTGGATGGTCCTGAGAAGGAGTAGAATTAGGTGAAGTAGCTCCCTGAGATCTAGGAATGAGGGTCAAGGTCTTAAAGGGGGCTCTGGGAGCTCCAGGTCTCCTGTCTACACTTTCATCCGCAAAGAAAAATGTGATATTCAAAGTACAAAATGAAAGCAACTGTGGATGGTCTTAATCAGGACAGCTAAACTACCCCCATATCAAGACTCAGACCATGTGGAAGAAGAGGCAGTAAGAATGCAAGAGGTGGAAAATGGAGAGAGCTAATAATGTCAGGTCAGTAGCTTCTGTTCATATCAGGGCTGCCATAAGCAAGAACTCAATGGAATGATGCCTACTTTTGCTAGCCCTGCACAGGACTGGCCTGGTAATATTCTGCCATGGAGGAGGGACGTTCCCATGAAATACAATGCTACCGTGGAGACTGTATGGGACTGCTGCAGGACAAGAGGCTGGGGAACCTCTACTCAGGGTCATTTATGCTCGGTGGGCACTCAAGCACCATCTACTGCAAACTTCTGGATGAGACCCAATGGATCACATGTGCAGGGAGACTGGCTGAGGGGAAAATGGGTGGGGCAGGGTGGGATGGGATGGGGATGGAGGTGGGTAGTGGGTGATGAAAACATATAAATTCATTGCTAATATAATAAAAATAAAAAGAAGGCTATAATATCCATTGTGGGAGACCAGGAAGGGACTGTGATTATTCTCAGGAGATGTGAAGAGATGTCTCTTTGGGCCAGAGAAAGCACAGATGACAGATCCAAGAAATGATTCCACCCACATCTAGCTTGGTGAGCCAGGGGGTTTGTTGGAGTTGCTTATAGGAACATGGGTGACTCAAAAACAGCTTACACCACCAAGTCCCACCGTAGCATGGGGGCTACCTCACCAGAACCTTCTCCCCTCACCTTCCATTTCCTGTGTTTCTGTATCCTTGAGCAACTTCCAAGACTTCCTGTGACTGGAAGGTATGAAGGAGGGGCTGGTGACACTTTTTCTTCCTAACATCTCAACCACCATTTCCACAGACCTAGCTCATATCAGACCTGTTTGCTATTTTGTTGTACAACTACAAGGCCAAGGCATTCTGTATCCCAGCCATACTCTGCTTCACAGCTTATAGTCATGTTACCTCCAGGGGAAATAACTAAAGGACAAAAAAAAGATTCAAGGCATTTTCTGTGAATTTGAAGGTGTGAAAAGGTACACAATTCTCTTGCTGCAGAAGTAGTGAAACAGAAAGCAGCTTGGAAAAACACTGGAAAGTTTTTTCTAAAACAAATTTTAATTGCTTCTTTCATAATGTAGTGTCAATTCTCTGGCTTATTTTTTATTTGTGTCATAAAAATCATCAACAACACATGCTAGAAGGGTCTAGAGACCATTACAGGGAATTTTCCACTGTGCATGCAATATTAGAACTCATACATGCATTTGCATGACAGCTCGTGTTGCAGTTTGTTTGTATGTTGCTGGTAAATTCATGACCAAACATCTTGGGGGCGGTACTCTTATTTTTGCTCATGATTTTTGGTTATCATTCACAATCCAGCTTGGTCCATGCCAATACCAGGCGCAGAGGGAACTGGCCACACCCTGTCCACAGGGATAGGGGCACACTCTCTCAGTTGCCAGATGCCAAAGCATTCCAAAGTCTGTGAATTACTGAACCCGCCCGCTCCATTATATCCACCTGCCCAGGGAACGGTCCTGCCCACTTTGGGGCTGAGCCCGCCCTCATCACTTAGACAATCGCCAATGGATTTGCTCGGGGCTCGCCCAGAGCTCAGCTTTCAATTGTCAAGTTGACACCTGTATCTACCTAGTACACATTGTGTGGCAGTTCACTCGATCTGTAAAGTAGATGGAGGACATTAGCCCCTCATCACAGCTTCCCTGCTTTTCCATTCCAAGGAAACCTGGTGGCAGGGGGAACATTGCAGATGAAGTGGAACTGTAGAAGAAATGTGTCTGGTGCTCAGGGCCCCAAGAGTGTACCTTCAGCCTGGGAAGAACTTTGTGCCATCCCTGTCTGCACACAGCATCTCAAGCCATGACTGTCTTGGTTACCTGAAAACAAACTCGGCATGTTTTGAAGCAGATAAACTTAGTTAAGATCTGCTTAGGAAAGTAAAGTAAGCACAAGAAAATATAAGTGTTTGAAAGCGCCTGGTTGCAGGAATGTTTACTCAGACTATGTCAGCCTCAGTAGGAAGCACTTAGGTCTGGGAAAAAAGCAGTATTTGATATGGCACGTGTCCTAATACATCAGGAACTCAGGATTTCACCAGCAGGTCGAGCACAAGGCCCTCTCCAGAAGGCTTTGCAAGGAACCTTCAGTCTTCTACGCTCTGGTGCAGAAAACTGAAGAAACACAAAAGAAATACCTGCTACTAGACATCTCCCAGCATTAACACAAAATGTACCTGTTCATAAGCAAGGGGACATGTCTTCCTGTGTACCTTAGAGGCAATGACATCTTGTCTATTAGTTAACAGATTTCCTAGGACCTTGACTGGCCTGAGATTTGAGGGATGGGACGCCTGCACATCTGCATCTGGAATGCTGGGGGACGGATGTGATAACCCCCCTCTCCATTTATGAGATTCTACAGAATCTGGTGTTTGTCGGCCTTGAAACAAGCCCAGCTGCCTCCCGTCTGTACTGAGAGGGAATCCTTGTATGCCACGCTTCGCATTTGACATGCGTCCTGTGTGTGTGATACCTGCACCATGAAGGCACTTCGGAACGGCCATAGCTGAGGTCCTCTGGTTATACCGAGTTAAATTCATATCAGATCTTGGCAACAGTCACTGGCATGATGGCAGCTACATTCATATGCACAAGAATGGCTTATCAGAGGCCGAAAATTCACATATAATAAAAAGCAAAAAAATGCAGATAATTCTTATGATATGATTTGAACATTTTTCTCTCCCAAAATGCATGTGCATATTTAGTTGCCATTGTGAGAGTCCTGGAAGGTGGAGCCTTGAAGAGGCATTTGGGTGGAATAGAGAACAGACGTCATGCAAGGGGTTTGTCACCCACCCCTGCACTCTCTCCCTCTCTTTTCCGCCATATGATGACTTTTCCCATGGGTGTCAGGAAGATACTGGACTTTCTACCTTCCAGAACTGTTGCAGTCCGGCTGCAACCTGGATCCAGGGGTCCGCTAGGTGGAAAAGGAGTTGGCGAAGATGAAGAACAGACACACACAGGACTGGACTGAGTGAATCTGAACTCATTATTGAAGTTTTGTAACAGATTTTATACTAGAAAATTTTAGGACAAAGAATGTGTTGCTGCACCTGCAAACAGAGGAAAACAAACACGTGCTCTCCCAGTCTCCTATGCTCAGCAAGAATCACCTTTTGTATGAACAATTTTTTTAAGTACCTAACCCATTGTTTGAGGAAAAGGCACAAACAGATTCTATTACATGTTAACAGTTCCCCAGTCTCTCCAAATCTATCTATTTTACAATGCTCCACCAAACAGCCACAGGGTCTAAGTCCACATTGCTGTCATTGCATTAACAAAAGACTGCATTTGAGGTTTAGTTAAAATACACCGAGGAGGTTGATCTTCTTAGATTTTAATAAGAGACAGTGTCTTTAATTAACTATACTGTGCCATGTCTATTATATATTCCTGTAAATGGCAAAGGTGAATCTGTTGGAGGGAGTGCATGCTATATATTAATTTTTCCTTTTGGAGGATACCAAATTCTGGCTGTTATCACAGAACATGTGCCAGTAACTTTCTCTTCCTCCTAAACTGCCCGGCCTCAGGTGTTTCGTAGCAAGGTGTTGCATGTTTGGAGGCAGAGGGAAGACCAGGAGTTCAAGGCCAGCTGACCTACTCTGTGTCAGGGCTGGCCAGATAGCTCAGTGGGTATTTATCTATGGTTACCCATTCCTTGACTTATTCTTTTTTGTTAGGTTAGCTCACGGAAAAATTTTTATTAATTTTTTTATTTCGTCAGGGTTTCCTCATGGCATCATGGTATCACAGGTGTTGTTGTGATTTGTCATTATGAGATTTTCCCCTTTCCTCAACTATCTCCCCAGTGTACCCGCCCTCCAACTGACTTCCTTTCTTACCCCAGTTATTTACACATTCTGCTTTCTTATCTTATGCATTCATCAGCCTCTTTAGTTCCATCAGTCTCAAATACTTCTCCCTTCTCATGATTCCATTCCTAACTCCATGACCTGCAAACACACACACACACACACACACACACACACACACACACACACACTTTTAATCTAGTTTCTGCATATAAGGGAAAAATGTAGTATTTGTCTTTTTTCAACCTGTCTTACTATACTTAATATAATGATTTACAGATGCAACCATTTCCTGCAAATGCCATCACTTTATTTTCTCCATGGCTAGTAAATTGCATGTGCATTTCCTCTCTGTTCATCTGCTGATGGTCAGCGAGGTTGCATCTATCTCCCAGCGACTGTGAATAGCGTGAGGGCAACAGGTCTGCGCAAGAGTCTCCCGGGCCTGTTGACTTCAGTCCTTCAGGCGTGTGCCCAGGAGTGGCATGGCTGAGTCACAGAGCAGTGATATTTTCCATTTTCTGAGACTTTGCACACTGATTTCCACAGCAACTGAGGCAGTTCATTGCCCACAGCAATGAGCAGAGGTCCCTCTTTCTCCACATCCCTTCCAGCATCTCTTGTCATTTGTTTACTTGATGGTCATTACTTGATGGACTGAGGTGAGATCGAATCTCAAAGCATTTCCATCTGCATGTCTTTGGCTGTTGAACACTTTTAAAAATACTTATTGGATGTTTGTGTTTCTTCTAAGAACTGTCTATTCAATTCATTAGTCCTTTTATTGACTGGATGCTTTAGCTTTTTGGTGTTCAGTTTATGTAGTCTCTATATGAACCCCCTGTTGGGTGAGGAGCTGGCAAAGATTCTTCTCCACTGTGATGACTTCCTGCTGTGCAGAAGCTTTCGATTGGTCCCTTTGGTCCATGCTTGGGCTTCCTTCCTGGGCTTTGGAGTCTTCTTCAGGGAATCCTTGCTGTGCCTGTATCTTCAAATACTTCCCTTAGGTTTCCCTCTAGCTGTTTCAAAGTTTCAGATCTAATTTTAAGGTATTTGCTCCATTTCAAGATGATTTTTCCTCAGGGTGAGAAATGTGGGTCTCGTTTCCTTCTCCTCCAAGTGGATATCCAGTTTTTCCAGCACCATTTGTTAGAGATTGCCTTTTCTCCAAATTCTTGTTTTTGACACATTTACAAAAACTAGGATGTAGCTGGGCTTATTCTTGGGTCCTCTATTCTATTCTGTTGGCTTACAATTTGAATATTGGGACTAGTGAGATGACTCAAAGGGTAAAGACAACTGCTCACAGATCTGGCAACCTGAATTCAATCTCCAGAAGGTCACATGGTAGAAGGATCAAAACCAACTTTCTCAGAGTTGTCCTTTGACCTTCACGTGCCCACCATGATATGCATCCTCTCTATGACTCTCTCTCAAATAAATGAAAATTTTTTAAAATAAATAAAATTTGAATCCCTCATTTTTTTTCATTTTTAACTCTTGAAGATGGTCTGTATTACAAAAAATGTGAGAACATAAGATATAGGAAGCACATGAAGGTAAAAAATGAGTGAGGCAACAGGGAGAAAATTAAAAATGAAGTCCTTGCAGTGATGTCAAGAACCACTGAACTGGCCAATGAATGGGTACCTCCTGCAATGATCGAAGAAATGACTTATCCTCAGCTCCATTTACATATGAAGACACAGTCAGGACAGGGTGAGTAGCCATGTGTAGCAGATTGGAGGTGGCACCAAGGAGACCATTGTTACAGAAGACCACTCCTTTGAGAGCCTCATTCTTAGGTTGACAGATCTAAAAATTCTAAGGTCAGAATCCAGGAGCTCTTACAGATCTGACATAATCATGCACAAGCTTCTACCATAGTAAGCGAGGAAACTGAGGCACAGACCCAAAGACAAGCTAGCTCTGGGTTGTTTCTGTGACCCTGTATGCTACCTTCCAGAAAGATACACAATTGCATGAGATGTTATTGTGCTCTGCAGCATTGTTATTTGCCTTGGCAAGAAATACTTGGGATATTGATATGTTCTGGATTTAAAGACCTTAGACCTTAGTGTGGACGGCAAAACAGAGCACGCTGCCCAGCTGGCTTGCAAAGAACATTCTGAATCTGAGACTCTTCTGCATAGTGCTAGTGAACACTGGCTGAATCAAAACTGTGTGTGGCGCTCTGATGTCACTATGCTGCTCGTCAAAGCCAGCTGCCCCAGCCACCTATGAGAGAACTGAGAAGACACAATTACACTGCAAAATCTGAGAGCACTTTGCAGAAGGACTCTTGGTGTTGGCAAGGGCTGCAGTCATAATGTGACCTGTGTTGGTCCTGCAGACACGGGATTACCTGAGATGGAAGACCAGGCTAGGGATGGGACCACTTTCAAAAAGACCTCCAACAACTTCCTTTCATTTCAAGAGAAGGACACTTAAAAACTACTTTATTCAGAGGCTAGAGAGGTGGCTCAGAGGTTAAGCCTCTGCCTTGCAGGTGGAAGGTCGTGAGTTCAGATCCTAGAACCGGGCGGAAGCGTGGGTGGCCTGAGTTTCTGGTCCTGGTAGGGCGGAGCCTGTGAATCCCCGGGCAGAGTAAACAAGGAGGAGGTGGAGGTGTCCACAGTGGTTCCTGAATTCGTCCGTGGTTCTACACGCACACACACACACAAGCACAACTGAATAAATAATAAAAAATTTTTTTAAAAAACCTATTTTATTCAATGGTACCACCATGTTTCCTTTACATCTGCTTGATGCTATCAGGAACAATTAAGAAGCTATTTTATTTTATTTTAAATATAGTATTAGGTTTCTTTCTTTGTTTTTTATTATTTATTTGTTCATTTATTTATTTATTTATAGTTTTACAAGCATATAGAATACTAATCCCTGCTTCCCTCCCATCCCCCTCCCAATTATGAAGCTTTACAAGGAAAACTGTTCTGCGAAAGATTTAAGTGAAGAGGCTTGGAGGATGGCTCAGTCCACGCAGTGCTTGCTGAGCGAGCATGAGGACCTAAATTCAATCCTTAGAACCCACGTTTAGAACGAAAAAGCAGACAATCGTGGTGTGTGTGCTTATCATCTCAGTGCTAGGGAGGCAAAGACAGATGGATCCTTGGGGCGCTTTGGTCAAATAGCCCAGTGAAAGAGAGAGAGAGAGAGAGAGAGAGAGAGAGAGAGAGAGAGAGAAAGGAACTTTCTTAGGCTGTGTAGTGACTTTGGATTCTGTTTCCTTGTCAAATGTTCAGGTCTGCGCCCTTGCCTTATTCTGTGAGCGCCCTGTGCTTTGTGCAGGGAGAGTCACGCCATCTTTCTGCCGTGGTCTCTGATCATCCTCTCCTGTCTCCCAAAGTAAGAGTTACTAGCAATCTTTCAATGTCTCTTTTTACAGCTTGCATATATATTCTTAAACACATATAATGTCACACAGTGAAACCATCTTGGGCTATGAAAATAGGCTGGTCAGGGCTCTGAGCAAAACACCTGACTGAACATTTCTTACTCTAAAGCGGAGATGATTCCTACATTATAAAGCTGTCGTGAAGCACATTGATCTAAGTATACAGTGCCTGGCACATGGTAGAGACTCGGTGAGTGAGTAGCAGTTGCCATCACATCATGGTTTCCTGAAGGATTTACTCAGCGACGTTCTGCAGAAGAGTCAGCAGTGAGAGGCTGAGGCTCCCTGGGAGGAGAGAGAGAGAGAGACAGAGAGAGAGAGAGAGAGAGAGAGAAACATCTCTAAATTGCAGCCACTCCACCATCTGGGTCCTCTGAAAAAGTCTCACAAGCCCATGATTGGTAATACTATGGGCAGAAGAACGAGAGTAAAAAATTTGAGATGTAAAGGTGATCCCACTTGGCCCAACACCCTCTGAAACTGTGAAATGTCCTCCTTCAATTCTTCACTCTCCAGCACAACAGTAGCACAAATTCCAGACTGGAGTCACCAAACTACAGCTTAGGACCACCTCAGTCAGCAGTCGGGGGGTATAATGATTTTCTAAGTGAGTTGCTAAATGAATATGAATACCTCACTACTTTATCGATGATGCTTTTTAAGGCCGCCTGCAAAGATTCTGGGTATCTGCCTACTTAGCTAGGCTGTTCAAGACCCTGTCTCTAGTGCCCATTTGAATCCAATTGTATAGCCTATGAGCAACCGGACTAATATCTAAGTGTAACAGAGGACTGGAAAGATAATGTAGGAAATTGGCCACGCCACCCTGATTAATCATTACATACTTTGTACATTCAATAAATACCAATAAATATCTTTAATTGTCATATATCAATTAAACATTAAAATATCTTTTAAGGAAAAACAGGAAAGTTAGCCATAAATGTAAAAAAGCACGGATAAAACCTGGAAGCCATGGAAAGGAATACAAAAACAAAAAAAGATGGAAGTGATTATGTTAGGATAATAGGGTTTAAAAATTACCTTAATCTAGTCTAATCTTTTTAGAATTAACAAGATGTCAGCATTGAGAGTGGTGAACATCAATCTTCTGAGAGACTTGAGACAAACGCCAAACATTCCCAGCAATCAGAAAGAAAATAAATGAAGAGCCTAAACATGTTGAGACCCATTGCCTAGTCGTGGTCAGTGCTACAGACCTGATGCTGCACCCACAGGGACAGCAGACACGTGCGCGGGGCCTTAGTATTGATGATGTCCCACCAGCAAAAGAAACCTCTTGGATTTCCAAACTTAATTCCAATATGTTAAAAAATATATATAGATGACACGGAACCAGAAAGAAAAATTTAAGAATTGAAAGACACAATGAAAGTCAGTATCTAAGTCATCTACATAAGCTGGCATAGGTCTCCTCTAACAAGGCTGATAATAGGCTTTAGTGCAAAGCTCTACATTTGGATTAAAAAAATAAAATCAGCTGCCAAGGTACAAAGTCTGACACCTAAGCAAGAAATGGATCAGAATTAAGGTTTTTATTAACTGCGTGTTCAGAAGCAGACAGTGTGTTTGAACTGCCGAAAGGCTGTAGCAATGCTCTGCTCCACTTGCAGAGTAAGAAAAGTGACTGATCCCCAGCAGCATGCAAAGGAGATGAAAACTCTGATATAACATTCAGGACCTAGAGGGCTGCAGCTGAAGGATCTCTCGGTGGAACAACATTATAACTTATTGCCATTGTAGTCTAAGGGTTTATGGCCTAGAAGGTGGATTCTACACAAGCTCTATAGTGGGGTTCACAAGACCTGTAGACTCTCTAAATGTAAAATACTCAGCTTCTCCAAGAAATAATAATTCAAGGAACTGAAGATTCAGTGTTCGGGGTCTGTGAGTGTCTGTGGGTTGCTGTCCACCTCAGGAGAAAGTACACTGCGGTGCCAACATTTATCCTGGCCCTTCCGACACTTGACATTTCTTTTGCTTAGAAGGCTTGGATAATTATCTTAGCTTCATTTTCTATCTAACAAGTATTTTCGTGTAGTTTTCTAGGATCTGGGTACGACGTGGCCTATTTCGCTTGGCATGTTCCCAAGAGCTGCTCGCCATCTTGGAAGAGCCACTGAATAGCATGGATGGGGGATGGGGGGTTTCCTGGGTGTTGAGCCCCTGCGGCAGCAATCCTGCTGGCAGTGCGGCAACACAGCTGTCCTGCTTGAGCCCTGCATATTTGAGTAACTAGACTCGGCCAAAAGGAGAAAGAGTGGCAGCCACAGTCCACTAAACAGTTTTCACATAATAAAAATGTATTTATTGTAAATCGGTACAGATATTTGTCTATAATCCGCAGTTGCTATGATGGCGACTTTAAACATTGAAAAGAGTATTAATTTTTTCATTTTAAGATTAGACCAAATTTTAATGTTTTAATATTATTTCCTCTTCACTTTCTTCCTTTTTTGCCTTCCCTTCCTTCTTCCTCTCTTCCTTATTTTCATTTTTTTAATTACCTGTTTGGGTAGAATATAGTATCCAAGATCTCCACATCAAAATGAATACATAGGCGCTTCAGAACGCTTATTACAGAAGCTGCGGGCATTGCGGTCTAGGGCAGATCTGTCTTTAAGTTTAATTTCCAGATCTCTCAGTTGTTTCCGGTTACCTCTAGTTCTCCCAAGAAGATCTGGCTGAGACCACTTTGTGCAAACCTGTTTTTGCACAAAACTTAAATTAAAGGAAACTTAAACAAAAACCAACCACCGTGTCCTGACCCCGGCGCTCCGGGGACAGCCTGGATCCCCATGATCAGGGCGGCGGTGGCCCCTGACTTTCTCTTATTAATGTTTTTCTTTTAATTGTAAATCATTACTCCGCTCAGCTCAGTCACCAGGCAAACTGTGTTTAATAAATTAGCTTAATCTACTCCGCAAGTGGTTTGTGAGTGCCGTGCTTCCTCCAGTTAAGGAAAACATTTATATTCGCTTTCGCGCCCAGGACCGGGCGCAGCTGCCCGGGGCGCATCGGGCCCGAGCGCACGGTGGGCGCGAGGCCTCTTTGTCCCCCGCAGGCCGGCGGAGCCCAGAGCCACCCGGCTTCCTGGAGACCCTGAACATTCCACCCTTCCACAGGGGCCTCTTTTACGGCTCCCCGAGAAATAATAACTCATTATGTCACCGGGAGGGAAGAAAGGAAGTGTAAGTGTCTTGATGGGATTAGAGGAACCCCCGCAGGGATGATTTAGGGGCCGTGATAATTCATTTAATAGGGGCCTGGGGCAAATTGCTAGACAGGGAAATGGATCTGAGGCGGCCAGAAAGGGCGCCCGGCGAGCCTGTGTGGGAAGGCTGGCTTCATTAGCAATATTTAAGAGGTTTCATTTGAGAATGAGTCATAAAACGCAGTACTATTTTATCCACCTGGTTTGGTGGCCTTTCGCTTTCCTCCGCATGAATATTAAATTTGAAATGGCAGCGCCGCAACACATTTTGGAAAGTGTTCTTTGGGCTGTTATTTGTATGGTTGGTTTAGTTTCTCGTTTGTTAACCTTTTAAAATGAGTATCATTGAAAAATGGATAACTGTACAACCAGAACTTGGGAAGATTAGAAAGAGTGTAATGCTTCTGAATGGGCTGTTGCTAAACTGGATAACGGATTTAAGTTTTTATTGATCAAAACACAAAAGGCATAGACAGTGAGTTAGTAAATGGCAAATTACTTTGACAATTTCCGATTTTCATGTAGATTTTCTGAAGCCATTCAAAGTCACCAGCGCATCTTCCGACACAGATGGGACCTGTCTACTGACACCCCGGCTTCCTACAGTGTTGACTTGGACGGAAGTATTCCATTTTGCTCATGAGACTGAAGGGAACCCCCAGTTTGTAAAACGATTTCCTCAGACTGTACTTTTTAGAAGCCCGGGTGTTGCTCCGGGTTGCACAAACCCAAAAAGTTTACAGTCAGAAGCAGCAGCTATTCCTACTAGCACAAAAATACAATACAACGAAATCTCTTCGGGTGTGTGTGCCCTCTGTTTGGTGTCCACACAGCCATCATCTGCCTGGCTGTAAGAAGTCTTCCTCTGCAACTCAACCTCCATTGGGCCGCAACCATTTGCCCACCCCAATGCAGATCCTACACTCCTGAAATGACTTGTTAAATGGTACCACCCTTATCTTCTCCTTCTAAAAACAACTCCCCATGATATGTGGCATTTATCTATTTATTTTTAAGCACAGCTGCTCTGTTTTATTTTAGCAAACCAATTGGCTGGTCTGTATTTACAGAGCCTCTTTAGCCACACAGGATACACAAGGTGCATAATTAATATGTTATTTAAAAGAGTTCCTTAATCAAAAAAGACACTAACTATATGTAAAATTATTCCCTTACAGATACTGGTTTGTGCAATTTTCCACAATGCCAATAAAGTTGGTGGCTAAGTATGTTTCTCTATATAACACAACTTAGTAAATATCTTTTGTAAAGCATGCGCTGGGAGGGGTTGGTGGTCACACTGCTGTTCTTTTTTATATTTCAGAGTCTCCTAGTGAAGATGGGATATGCTCTACAGACTTGAAATACGCTAAGAGGATCTATTTCAAATAAAACAAAGGCTAATGATGTACTATGTCAACTCTGGAGAGCAGATGTGACTGAGGGCTGGCTTGCTACCTTCCCAGCTGTCAGTACCAGGTCTTTCAGACTTTTCTCAGAACTTCTGTTTGGAAAAAAACTAGATACCATTGGTCACTAACACCCAGGGTCAGAGCTGAGCTTCCTTCTGAGGAGACAATGCTACTTGATGTATAACTTTCATTCCCTCCTTCTTCCTATGAAAGGTATTCTACAGCTGACCAAGGGGACCCAAGGAAAGATGTTCATTTGCAGCATCTCCTTTTGCTTTGCAGAAATGGGGTTTTATTGCCAATGAGATAGAAATCAAAGATTCCAAAGCCACCATTTAAAATGGTTAAAGCCACAAAATTGTAGGAAAATGAGGGGCTTCAACCTTCCTTCCTTCCCTTCCCTCCTTCCTTCCTTCCTTCCTTCCTTCCTTCCTTCCTTCCTTCCTTCCTTCCTTCCTTCCTTCCTTCCTTCCCTCCCTCCTTCCCTCCCCTCCTTCCTTCCTTCCCCTTTCCTTCCCTTCCTCTCCCTCCCTCCCTCCCTTCCTTCCCTAACATAATTTTTCTTTACCGACTGCCAAAGCAGTCTTGGAGTATGTAAGAAATACCATGGAGGTAAGCTGGGTGGGCATAGTAAACAGGACGGCATCAGCCAACCAGTGTTGGGAAGCTCTGCACGTGGCCTCAGCAGATTCAACTCACAGCCTGGCCAACACAATGGACAGGAGCATAACATTGTACACACAACCAAGTATCAAAGAGGACAGAGAGTCTGGGGACAAAATATATAACGTTAGTAAAGTGGAGAGTTGGATGGACAAGAAGCTTCTGTTTTGTCTGCTTTTGAGGGTTGCATGTAGCGCAGACTGACTTCAAACTCAAGATATGGCACCCGAGAAGGACCCATAACTCCTGATCCTCCTGTCTTTACCTTTTGAGTGCTGAGATTCAACAGGTATGTGGCACCATGCCCAGTTTAAGGTGGCGGTGGGGACCAAGTACTGAATTCTTGTAGACTAGGCAAGCACTCTGCTGGCTGAACTACATCCCAGCCCCAGGACGTGTATTTTAAAAAAAGTCTGTGCTGGTATAGAAGATGCATAGGGGACCATTCAAATTATCCTCTTTCTCTCCTTTTCAGCTAATATTCAAGTTTGAAATATTACATACCATTTCCGAAGCCCACATAACCGAAAATGAACAACCTCTCACACGAATCAGCTGCACGTCAACTCATTTTGCTTTCTCAAACCTCATTATTAGCATAGGCGGGTGCTGCTTGGGAAATCAGAAACTTGTCATGTGAGCAAAGCACATCACATCTCATTAAAATACATTTGCACCAGAAATCAGCCTCAGTCTTGTCTATAGCGGAAGCTTTAAAAATGGTCATTCACTGAATTCAATAATTTCATCTTAGGACTAGCTCCTGGGGAGAGCATCCAAAAGGCAAAGGTTTAAGTGAAAACATTTTCTCTTTTTATATTTGTAATAAAGAAAAAACACACCCCAGAAACCATACAAATATCCAATTAATAGGAAACAGTGAAGTTATGCTATTGCAATAGAATCGAATAAATCCATATTCAAGTTGATAGAGACAGGTGCTCTGCTCTGAGGAAAGGTACACAGAAGATAGAACATGTCAACATGATTATTTCTGGCTGGGGGGGTTATTGTGTTTCCTCCACATACACACTTTAACCTTTCATAATGAAAATGGATTACTTTTATAATCAGTAAAAAGATTTATTTACTTATACTTTGCATACTATATCAATTTTATACACACAACTCATTAATTTCTTTAATGCTTATAATATGATAAGCTGACAGGAAAACCGTAAATGCAGAGTAAAAAATAAACTCAAATCAGATCATGTCTTTTTAAATAACAGAATACAAACAGATCAGTATACATTTTACTCCTATCTAGCATCACATGGCTACATGTTTTTCTTCTGGAATCAACTGGTAAATTTTGTAGGGTTTTTTTGTAGAGGCATTACAAGCTTGAAAATGCCCTGTGCTTTGGTGAGAAACTTAAGCTGCCAGGCAGGAAGACTGCCTTTTGGCCTGATGGTGTGAAGCTCGCTCTTGGCACTGAGACACACATATTTTCGTTTGCTGGCCTGGTTATTCTCAAATGATAAAGCGTGGCATTGCGTAATAGCAGTCCTGCTCCTGGACCATGGCGTCATCCGCAAAAGTCTGTTTTTGACAGCAGGCTGCCCATAAATTTGACCCTTTAGTTCTCTTTCCCTCTATCTCTTTTTAAAAAGCTAGGTCAAGTGGCCGTCCCCATAGCATCATCAGAAAATTCAATAAAAATCAAGTATATCTTGTGTTTGAAACTTACATTATAAATAGATGTATAGATGGAACAGATATTGAGAAAAGAAATGGTAAAGATTATGAATATTAAGATTTATATTAATCTATAAGCCTATTAAAGTACAGTAAAACCTGTCCTTCAGACCACCTTTTTAAGGATATCACTTCCCTGATGGGACCACTAAATTTCGGGCCAAATTATTTTCCCATAAAGAACAATGAAAAGAAAATGATTATATTAAGACTACTTCTACTATGGTTTCTTTTCATTGTTCCGCCAAAAATGATTCCAAACAGTAAAATAACATTGATTTTGACCTTGTTAATGAACCTGAAGAACTTCATAGAATAATATTCAGACACGGATTTCCATTTTTAACAGGAAAAGAAACACACCCTCAGCCTCGAGTTTTTGCAAACAAGAGCAGCAAGTAGGGATAATTTCATTGGTATTCGGCAGATGTAGCTCTCTTGATATCGCTAATGTTCCATAAAGTCTGTCCTGTGGATTCTTCTTGGTGCTGGAGATGATTGTGTGATTTGTACAATATTGAAGAAGCCTTCAAACTGAGAGTTTTTTTTTTTTTATTGCGTTTCTCTTTGGTTACACAGATTCTCGTATTCAATATCACTGAAGTGATTTTCAGTTTTCCAAAATGCCACTCTCTCCAAGGGATGGACTTTCTCGCTTTTGGCCTCACTAGGGCCCCATATGGCTCTCACTGGCTTTTCTTCTAAACGAAATTACTCCCATGCCTCTTCAACGGGGACCCAGGTTTTCTTAATCCAGTCCTTCAGGAAATCCATTTCTGTCAGGAACAGCAAGACCCCACCCGCCTCAATAATATACTTTCAAGTCAGGATTCCAGACACTTGGGCCTCTAAGTTTCTAGAACACAGCACCGTGGTTTATTCTAGTTTCCTTCAGGATGATTCATTTAATCACAGAACTTACTCTCCTATCATGCCACAGAGACACCCACTTACTTGTCTGTCTGTTGAAATAGAAGTTTCAGAAGGAAGTACAGCTATTCTGGAAGTTACTCACTGGACAAAAAACACACACCAATAAAGGTAACCATGTAAACAACAGTTGGCCATCCCGACCTTCTAAGGAAACAGCTTCAAATGCTCTATGTCCTGTGTGCTCACGTGTCCGGTCTATGTGCCCATGGTCTCCGTCCATCTATCATCCTTGACTCCTAACTAGCCACTGTGGCTCTGAACTTAGTTGCTCTCACACCCCATTGCTACCTCTGCTAATTGGCTGCAGGTCACCAAATCATCGACCACCTGGGATCACAGCCACTTGGTGCTAAAAGGAGCCTTTGAGTCCAAGGGTCCAGGCCAACTCTCTTGTTTCAGAGACTGTGTTACAAGGTCTGGGGGTGCCCTAGGTAGTAAACTCAACACACACACTCATGAACTTTATGAGTGAAAATCATGGTTTCCTATTTTTATTCCTATGCCTAAAAAAGAAGAGGACCATGAAATAAAAAGAAATATATTTTAGCTCATAGCCGAGTGTAGTAAGATAGTAGGCAACTGGCTATGTGATCTAAGCTCAAAAGTAAACTATAAACATTTACAGCTTTGTCCTTCAAATAGCGGAGTGTCATAACAATACCATTTCTTTTTGTAAGCAGGCCTTTTATTTTCACTTTGAGATGGAGATAGCAGGGCGTGGAGGACAGCGAGTGAGATAAGCCATCCAGTATCCCAAGTTTAAGCTCCTGATCCATTGTTTGCTAGCTGTGACCCTGGGGAACCATTTATCCTCGCTGGACCTCAGCTTTCTCACGTGTAAAATGGGACTAATGGCGTCAAAGGTCTCGCTGGGCTTTTTGAAGAGCAAGGTGTTTGGTCAGCGCACTGCATTCCACAGGAATAAGTTATCTGCATGAGAACGAATTCCAAAGCTCAGGGCATTATCAATAAAGGAAAGAAAGATGAGTGAGAAGATCTCTCTCTCTCTCTGGCAGCCTTCTACCTGTTGAGCAAGCTAACTCGGTATAGACATACAGATGCCTGGGTATCTTTGCAAATGGGCCCTCATCGTCCCACCAACCCTTCCTAGAGTCCTCTTACTGGTTCTACCATTTTTGTCCCCCCACCCCACCCAATCAATGCACCTGGAATCATGAGACAGATGTGCTTTACTGTCCCCTCCTGTGTGACCCTTCAGTTCTCAGCTAGCAGCACTGATGGTTGCATTTCGATGTCAACTTGACAGCTGCAGACTGTTTGGAGGCAGCTGTGGAAGGTTAAGGGTTAGAATGGCCCCTGAACAAGCCTGTAGATACTTGACTGATTGCTGTGGAGAACCCAGCCCATAGTGGGTGGTACTTTCCAGTGCTGGACCGGATAGGAGGTGCAAGGAGGAGGGACTTGCTCTTCCCTGATCCGGTGCCGACTTGCTGTGGAGTCCACTCTGCGTGCACGTTCTTCGCCTTCAGAGCGTCGTGGCCTTCTTTGTTGCTGCTGCTGCTGCCTCTGTCCTTGGCTGACTTGGAGCTTCACCTTTTCCATCATGTTGTTGCTGTTCCCGCTGCCTTTGGAACCTGGTCTCTGGGCCTTGCTGCTGCTCGCTGTTCATCGCCCCTCCCTGCTTCCACTAGGAGTCTGCTCTTGCATTTGCAGTTTGCCTCTGTCTAAGGGATGTCTGCGGTGACCTTAACCACCTCCATCTCTGAGGCCTGCATGCCTTTTCTGCCATAAAGGACTGCATTTCCCCTCCAGAACTGCAAGCTCTTAAGTTGCTTGACTTGGAGTGTTATCTCCCAGTAGCACAGAGAGGAACTGAGACAGTGCTACTTTTGGTCAGTTTTGTTGGTGTCTCCTCCCAAGCAAAAAGTGCAGCTGCAAGCTTATTGCCTCAAAGCGAGAGAGGAAAGGAAGAGAAGGAGCATTATTTCTGTCCCACTGTCACTGCGTCTCTGGGAACAGACTGGCTGGTTTTGCACATGCATTTGCTAAGACAGCACCAGGCTGTGAAGACTCCTCATCCTGGAATGTGTCTCTGCGCTAAAAAATGCTTCGTTTTTATGTATTCACTCAACAAACATCTACTGGGGAATGCTGCTTAATGTGCCGAGTATTAAAGAAATGAGCATGGTTAGGGAATAGGGCTCAGTTGGTGAAGTGCCTGCTTTGCAGACATGAGAGCCTGTGTTCGCTAGAAATAGCCAGGAATGGTGACATGAGTTTGTAATCGCAGAGGGACCCCTAGGGTTCATTAGCCAGCCTACTTGTTGGTTTCCAGGACATCCTTGTCTCAAAAAAAAAAAAAAAAAGCAGACAATACCCAAACCCGAGGTTGAGGTTGTCCTCTGATCTCTATATGCATATGTACAGATGTGTATACACACAGTGTATACCTGAACAGAGAGAGACAGGAGAGACAGAGACAGAGAGAGACAGAGAAAGAGACAGAGAGACAGAGACAGAGGGGGCTCTGGAGAGATGGCTCAGGTTAAGACTCTGCCTCACAAGCAGGTACTGAGTTTGGATCCCAGGTCCCACAATAAAAACACCAGGCAGAAAAGGCAGCAGCCTGCACTTCCAGTCCTGGTGGGCAGAGCCTGGGAAATCCCAGGGCAAATCGAGAAGGAGGTAGAAACAATCCAGGATGATTCCCCAAATCACCTTTGATCTTCCACAGGGACACACAGTGCCCTCTTGCTCTCTCTTTCTCTCTCTCTCTCTCTCTCTCTCACACACACACACACACACACACACACGATAAAGTTTATAAAAAGAGCGAGAAAGACAAAGAGATCAATGCGTACTCATCTTCTAAGTTGGAACTACTCAGGAAGGAATTTAGCGTTTGTTTTTGCATTTCTCCAACACGCGTCAGCCAAAAGTTCTTCGCTCTCCAACGGGGTGCCTGACTCCCCGCTGGGCACCTGAACTCCTCTCCAGTCTCAAGAAATGCTTGAGGACTGACTCATCTTAGAACTTTGGAAGGGACAGGACCCCCGCATCTAACCTTCGGGTTGAACAGACCAGGAAATGGGGGCGTAGAGAAGCCGCGGGCTCACGCCACTTGCAGTGGCCAACCACAACGGTTAGGATGGTTTAGATCAGCCTAGGGTGACCACCGTGGGATATCCCCAACATTATCCAGTGTCCCTTTCCCAGTTGGAGATGCAAGGCAAGCCAGAGGAGGTGGGCGCCTGGCCAAGCAACCCTCTGGAGAGTGGGAGAATCCGGAGCCGGCGCTGCCGGGGTGGTTGGAGCTGCCGCGGTGTTTGCCTGGGCCGCCACCATAAGCATCAGACTCACTCGCTGCTTTGTTAAGTGCTTTGGGATTTCTCAAGTATAAAAGGTGCTTATAAAATCAATCACAGGAAACTCGGCGGCTGCCAGCTCCAGCAGCTCCAGTACGCGGTGTCCACTCAATCAATAGTCCCCCGCTGAGAAGGGGAAAGAATACCATTAAAAAGATGTGCTCTTAGAAAAATTTCCAGGAGTCCAGGGGAGAATCCTGTCTCACAGAGAGATTACTGAGGCTCCCAATACTCAGTCCTCCCCAACAGGCATCAGCCGGGATGGAGAGAAGGGCTCGCTGCCTAGCACATGATTCTGCTTTCATTTTAGCCATTTAAGAACTCAAGTTAGTATGCAATGGATCGGGTACACATTTCTTTGCAAGTTCCTTACAGGAAATGTCCACTGGATTTTAAAATCTAGTCATAGAGTGGAATGGATTAGGAAAAAAGTGATTTCTACCTCAGGAGATCAGTACAGATTGCACACACGTGCGTGTATGTGTGTGCGTGTGTGTAAGCAAGCACATGTGTTGGGTGCACATTTATGTGTGTGGGATTGTATGTGCACATGTGTGTGTGCACCTGGCACCAGAGGACAACCTCAGTTTCAGGCACTGTCCACAATTTTTTGAGACAGAATAAAAACATGCTTGTCAAAGAATAATATGTGTGTTGGAATACAGTCCAACCCGCCTGCTTTCAGTCATGATTAACCCTAAGACAAATATGTAGGTGCATACCATTTCTGAAGTCAACGAATCGGGCTTCTTGCACAATCCTAAAGGAATTTTGATGTGAGGTATATTTGGCTTTCATTTCATTTCAGATGTTAAAAATGCAGCAAATTAATAAAATCACCTTACTATATATATACTGCATACTTCTAAAAGGTGCAACACAGTAATTTAGACAGGGAAGACAATAAGGGAGAAAGTATATTACATAGAGTATTTGAAGCTATGAACTGTTGTCGTTAATGACAGAGAAGCGATGTGGCTTTGTCAGGGTAGTGTGAGCCTTAAAAGGCAAACAGTGGCAGCCGCTGAAGCAGAAGCTGCGAAGAAAGTCATTGAAGAATTTGCTTAATGAAGTGCTCCTGTGGCCCGAAGAAGTATTTTAAATCACTCACCAGTGTCTCTTCAAGTCTTTTTCACAAACTATACTATTAGAGTTCAAATTGCTACAGCATAAATGATTAGAAATCTCACATTCCTGACAAAATGTGCAAGTTCTTTGGTCTGAGTGTGGTCAACTCCAAAGCCCCTCGGGACCCCTGGCGGGGCCGATGACAGTGATCAGTGAGTTCTTAAGAAGTTGCATGTGATGACCGGAGAGATGACTTAGGGGTTAAGACTCTACCTCACAAGCAGAAGGTCCTGAGTTGTGATCCCAGGTCCCGGGCCAGGAAATGGCAGAAATGGAAATGGCAGAAATGGCGGTGGTCTTCACTTTTAGCTCTGGAAGACAGAACCTGGAAAATCCCAAGGCAAAGCAAAAAGGGGCTAGAAATAATCTAGGATGATTCCCAAAGTCACCCTTGGGCCTTCACAGTGCCCTCTGATACACACACACACACACACACACACACACACACACACGAAATAAATAAATAAATAAATAAAGTTAGTTAAAAAAAGAAGCTGTGTGTGTTGTCCCTTGATTGAAGGAAAGAGACTTCCTGTCACTTGTGCTATTTCATGGTGACTTGTGGTGACTTGCTCAAAGTTACCTGGATAGATGGTCCCAGTGGTCAAACCGTAATCCATGTTCCCAACAGCTCCAAGAAAGTGATCTTTATATTTTTCCTTCTACACCTTCTCTTCAAAATGATCCTGATTGCTTTCAAAATGTGTCCAAGTGTCCGTATAAGATAAGTAATACTCCCTTCCCAGAGATAATTCACAGCAGTTTCTCCCTAATCATTTCCGCCTATGAGATTAGAATTGAGCTTGATGCACTGATTGTATGACTCTGCCCAGTTTGACTAGCTGTGAAATTCTCAAAACCTTGGGATAACGTGGAGAGAAGATGGATCTGGTTAATGTACACTATTACCTCAGATTCAAGGCATACAGACCCTGGGCTTCTCTAGTTTTTAATCTACTAAGGAATGACCATCCTTCCTAGGGCTACCACCCAGAGCCGCTGACTACATTGCCAGAATTTTTAGGTTAGAAATTGACAGAAATAATCACAACCCAAGTTCTGGGGGAAAGAAAGGAGATAATATTTGTTTCTTAGCTTAAACACAACTTGATTTCCGTTTGCCCAAACTAAAAGCCAGGGACTAGCGAGATAGTTCAGCAACTAAAGGCACTTGCCAACCTCTGAATCCATACAAAGGGTGTAGAGAACCAATCCTAGAAGTTGTCCTCAGACCTCCACATGTGCACTAAGGCAATATGCTGCCCCCCAACATTAGACAAACACACACACATACACAATTTTCAAAAATTAAATAAACTAGCTACCTAAATGGGGCAAATGCTTAATAATTTAGATACAACCTGAAATTTGTGCTCCAAACATAAACATGGGAACAATGAGTGATTCATGCACAAATATATCTGTAACTTTCCAACAGAATTCTGTGTATGTGAGTGTGTATGTGTGTGTGTATATGTGTGTGGCAGAGGGCACTTAAGTGTGCCTGTTGATGGCTTAAAGGACATCAGGAATCACCCTGGATTGCTATACCTCCTTCTTGCTTTGCTATGGAGTTTCCCAGGCTCTGTCTTCCAGGACCAGAAATGCAAGTTGATACTGTCATTTTCACCTGACATTTTTTTTTAATGTAGGATCTGGGAATCTGAACTCAGGTTTTACTTTTGAGCAGAAGTCTTTAAAATCTTATCAAGTGGGGCTGGAGAGGTGGCTCCCGGGCAGAGTAAACAAGGAGGAGGTGGAGGCGTCTATGGTGGTTCCCAAATTCGTCCGTGGTTCTACACACACATACACACACACACACACACACACACACACACGCGTGCGCGCGCGCGCGCACGCGCACATACATACGCATACACCCACAACTGAATAAATAATAATAAAAAAGTTTTTAAAATCCTATCAAGTATTATCTTTCTGATTTAAGGAAGGCTTTCCTTGTCTACAAATTGCACTGAGCACTTTAGAAAAGTATAATACTCAAACTCTATTCTGCTGGAAATTCTGGATTCTTTCTCCATGAAATATTTCATCAAGCAATGATAAAAGCCACTTCTCTGAGTCTTGACTTCCTCTACATATGTCCAATGCTAAAATATCAAACTAGTAGAAGTAGGGGGCAGGATGAAAGAAGCCAGGAACTAGAGGAGACTCAATCACAAGCTTTGGTAACAGACATGGCAACATGTTTGAATGCTGGCAACATCTGGAGATTTTTAGGTCTGTCTTGCAATTTTTAGATAAAGACTCAAAGAATAACACCCACTTTAAAGTCTTTCTTAAATCTACAATTAAAGTCAGCTTTTGGTTAAGGATATAGCTCAAAAGCAGAGTGCTTGCCCAAACAAGGGTTTGCTCCCTGGCACCACCAAAAATAATACTAATTGCTTTTTGTACCAGATTTTTCCAATGCTCAAGCCTGGAACCTTACACATACTAGGTGTTTCATTTGCAAGCTTAACCCATCAGCCCTGTGACAGAGAAAGTCTAATGTTTATAAATACCTAAGTGATTATCTTGACAATGTAATTTAGACAGGGAAGACAATAAGGGAGAAAGTATATTACATTCAGTATTTTTGTAGAACAAAAACCCATAGTGGTATTTTCTGATATGCTTGCAGTATTTGTAACCCAGTTGTGATATGGATGTGCATGTGAAGTGCCTGGAAGATTTAGTAGTGTGGATTCTCCATCTGTGAATAGGATTCTCTATCTATCAAGGGAGTTTGGCAACCTTTGTATTTCCTTCCAATTATAGGCATCAATGAAGTAAGTTCTACAAAGTATAACAGAATCAACATGTTTCCTGCCTGAATCCTCATCCTCAACAATATACATTCTTTTTTAAAGAATTAAATTTAAAACTTGCTTATGGCACGAAAGTACTACTCTCACAAGAACATTAACTGAAATCTGATGCTCTCGGTGGCAACTTGGAGGAATGTATCCATCAGCACGTTGTTAATGGCACATATTGGTGTCCTCCTTTCAACAGATCCAGCTGCATGAGGAACATGCTCTGCCATCCACCCACCCATCCTTGGGACAGTGTGTGGCCTTTCTGTGGTCATCTATTGAAATTTTCAACAGTGAAATTTAATTCATTCTATGAATTTTCCAAACAAACGTCAAATAAAAATGGCACAGAAGCCAGGTGATAAAAGGGTTGGGGTGGGAAGGCAATTTTGGACAGTTCAAAATCTACAGCTCAGTTACAACTTCCTCTAGCTTCACCACCAGCCCCTAACAGGGAAAGCTCTCAGGCTGCTAGGGAAGAAAATGGGAGACGTACCAAAGAACGTTACATCATGACACAGAAAGTATGAATCATGTGTGTATGAAAATCACAAGCCCTGAGCTTTAGAGAGTTGTGCAATTGACAATCAAATGGAGCTTAAAGGAAATTACGAGGTTTTTCAGCTAAAGTCTCGAAATAAAGAAAGTAATATTTTATGGCAAAAAATTGCAAATGTCAAGCTTAAATCATAAGACTTTGCACCATTGAGCTACTAGATAGTTCTGTAGTGTCTCCAGTCCTTAACACGGAGAAAGACCAACTTTCATGCTCAATAAAACTTAAGAACTTTAGAAATGCATTTAAGAACATAATTCATGTATTTGTGACTTTTTCCCTCCCTAAGTGGCTAATTGTAGAAGAAAAATGAGTGCGCAGAAGAACTTCTTAGATGCAACCTCTTCCTCCATTGACTTGCTTATGCGTTCCTGGGTTTTGTAAGGCAGAGCCGCCACCGATTTGGTCATTTACAGAAAAGGGTGTCTTGGGAATATGGACAGTGGTCTTCTTTCCCATTCACGTGACAAGCAGGTCTACTAGCGCTGCTTGGGGGAAAACTCAGGGCAAACAGAACATACCAGTCGGCCACCAACCACCAGCCCCCACCGAGAGCTGGAACCCAGCTGCCCAGTTCAGTTGCTCCTGTCCAAAGCCAGACAGGTGGCAACCCAGATTGGATCTGTTGTTGTGGGGATGATTTGATTCACAAACAGGGTTATTAAATTTTATATGGAGACAGGCGGAAGTCACAAGATCCGGGAGAGAAAGACCTGATTCACATAAATTTATCTTAATAGCTGTGAATTCGGGAGCATAAAGCAGAAAAAAAATTAATGGAAAGGCATTTCACCTCCTCCGTCTGCCCGCTTGCCTCCACTCCCCGTGCACATAAAATACCCACACACACACATAGATCAACAACTGCCACGTTCCATCCGCCTTGTGCAGGAGGAGACCGGCACATTGATCCGAGCCCGTTTTGACATATAAACTCCAATTTGGCCCCAAGTCACTGCGAGTGGACACTACCACCAACGGCTGTGACACCACGTTATTTGTTGTCGCTGTTTGCAGTCCCTGTTTGCACATTAATCCAGTGACAATTAGGTGTCAGGGAGCGTTGTTTCTGCTTAGCTGATAGCCTTGGGCTCTGCGCTTGAAGCCCTAATCAGGAGTGTAAACTCTGCTATATTTCAATTTGGAGAAGCGCTCTTCCGCTAAGAGGCCCCTGGCACTGCGATAAATAAAACGCCTATTTATTCTATTGCCACACTTAGACATCTAATGCACTTACCACCAGCCCCCTAATCATAGCCTACAGTTAAAACCGCCTATAAATCACTCCGTTCTCATCCCGCACATTAGCGAAGCCATTTTCCGCAAACCCCACAATAAGCCCTGTTTCCTTTTCTTGTTAGTCAAAAGCCAGATGATTTTTATTAGGTTAAAGACGAGTTCACAGATGGTAAATCGCGTGGAGAGAAATGAGCTGGAGAGAGTTACACGGAGTCGGCGCGGGACCCTGCCCTCGGGGCGGGGCATGGGTGGGCGGTGGTCCCCGAACCCGGGCCAGGGAACTCGTGGGCGCCGCGGGATCGGAGCCCGCAGGATCTCCGCTCGCCCAACCCAACGCGGTCTGGCGTGGGGACCTCGCTCGGGACCGGTGGGTCTGGCCTCTATCGGGTGTCCCCTTCCCGACCTGCCCGCAGTCCTGGGCAAGTGGAACCCGCCTGGTCTCCAGGCTCAGACCTGATCTGCCCCACCCGCGCCCGCCCGCTGGGAGGGCCTGAGCCCCAAAGCGACGGGGACACGCGCCATCCCAGGGGGAACCGCTCAACAAAAGCCGGGGCCGCAGCTCCTGCTCCTCGCCTTCCTTTTCAATTCTCCCCCGATCTCAGGTGGAATTAGGAGGATTAAAGAGGCGAGTAAATGAGGCGAGTGTGCAAAATGACTCCTTTCTGAACCAAACGGCATGCTCCGTGCTGGGGAAATGAGATGCACATTTAAATCTCATCCATCCACCGCCTGCGGCCACCGCCATGTACCTGCCTACTTAGCCCAAGGGTTAATTAATTGAGGCTTCAATGCACTATCGCAAGAGCATTATTGCATTTGATACTCTACATCTGTGATTTAAAACTCTTTCAGTCCCTTGTCAGCAAGGGAGGGTTTTTAACTAGGAAATTAGCATTCAGATAAGGGAACGCTCTATTTGCTTCTGAAAGGAAGGAAATATTAAGGATGCTGGTGCACAAACCGGGCTGTCATATCCTGTCCCATCCTGGAGGGAGCGCGAGGGCCCTGCTCCCTCGGGAGCAGCTTTGACAGTGCCCCCCCCCCATAAACACACCCCCGCATGTGCGGGCAAAGGACGTGGGAAGGGGCTGCTTGCCCAGAGAACCCTCTCCTCGCAGTCCCCAACCTGTGTGTTTGCCTCAGGGAAGTCTGGGAATATATTTTTCCTCCCCACTTACGAGCTGATTCTCCTTAAAATGCATTGCCACGGTACCTCAAATGTTGGCTTTCTGACTTCCCTGCAGGGTTCAGATGAGGAAGTAACCCAGTTTCTTAGGGAAGCATGAGAGGTAAATATTGCAGCAGAATTCTAACGATGCTGTCACAAAACAAGGACCAAGGTTGCTGTTAGTAGCTATTATCCTTAATTCAGTATTGCCTTGAAGTGGTAAACCATCAGCAGACACCGAGAACCCATCAACCCTGATGGCAGGCATATATATTTCTAGACCCAAAAACCCGTTAGAGTCCTTAATCATGCCATAATGTCAGGTGTACACATAGTTTTCATGCAAAACAGATACAGTTTGGGGTCTGGACTTTCCCCAAAAGCTTTAAGAAAGAAAGCAGCAACCACGCAACCTTTGTTTACCACAAAGCAGCAGTAAATGTTTCCTAGCTTTAATCCCTTCAAGGGTCAGGATCTGTTAGTACCAAACTCCTTTCTAAGTACAAGAGGTTGGATTTCTTCTCTACTGAAGATACCTTTCACCTAACTAAGTGCAACTGCATCCCCTTCCATAGGATTCTACCCAAGTCAACAATCTGATTGGATAAATGTCTTTGCAATTTCCATTAATCAACCATAAGACTGGAAACTGGCATTGATGATGTTTGTGTCTGTGTGTGGGGGGAAGACATCAATTCTGTATTTCTTTCTAATAATGATTTAGTTGTCTTTACATTCTTCTTACTCAATGATCAGTTACCAATACATCTCCTTGCTGAGACTTACCATTCTACCTCTCCTCAGAAACCTTAAAAAAGAAATCAGAAAAGTTGGTGACAATAACACAGAATAATAGTTGGACTATCTTTTTGCTTTTGATTTCTTGGTTATTTCCTTTCAGACCTCGAGTGGCCATACCAGCTGTTCAGTGCTTCGGTCCATTTGTTCCTAAGAGCCAAGTAGCCTAACCTTGTTACAGACATTGCATTACGAGTGTTTTTACAATACAGCAAGGCTATACCACATGATCTCATTGAGAGCAGTCACTTTTCTGCTGCCACACGCAGAGAGACCAGATACTTTCCATTATTTTAAACCTGTTTGATATAATCCTTCGGAAGTAGGAAAATTAGAACTTGCTTTTCTGTGTGCTTTGCACCATACCTTTCCTGCGTGGCTTACACTGGCTCATGATGGGAAGGACTCCTGGTGGCTTGCATCAAGGTCTTCAAAGTAAAAGAGCACTGCAGGAAGAGAGCACAGCATTTTGGAAATGAAGAAATACGCGTAACTCAATAAGCTCCGAAAATTGATAAAATGAAATGGTGGAATTGAGAATCTGTATCCTTCACAGCTATAGTTCGGGGACATTTGGTGACACAGATATCTTGAGATTATTCTGTTATCAACAGAAGGAGAAATCTGTACATTTGGAGGGCCTCAGGAGACAGAAGGACACACCATTTGGTATCTGGAAAGAAATATGGAGCTTGGAGTTGATGGGCTAGCTCAGCCGTAGAGTATCTATTCACAACTGTGGTGACTGGAGTTTGATCCCCCGAAAGCCACATGTTAGAAGAAACTGATTTCTAAAGGTGTCCTCTGACCTCCCCCTGTGGGTCAATGCATGGATATGCCTTTCTCTCTTTCTCAAACAAATAGAATGGTTTTTAAAAAGAAATATGGAGCTATGTACTGAAAGATTTGATTACAATGCAGGTGATTGAAGTGTCTTTCCTTGGAGTGAAGCCAACAAACATACTGCAAAGCTAACTCTGTTCAAAATAAGATTCTAATGAAACACAAGACACAAATGACATTTTTGCCAGGAAACCATTATCCAGCAAAAGTTTTCCATGATGAAGAAAGGGTTCTGAATGTCTAAAGTTGCAAACAATAAAAGCCACAATAAAATAAAAATAAAAGTCTATGAGCCCATTCCTTATATCTTCCTAAGCCCACGGTCACAGTGATTTTTCTTATCTGTGAGTCCTTCTATCTTCCTAGGCCCGCGTTCTCTCTAGGTTTGGCTGGAGTGTCCTCTTGCTGGTTCACTGATGCCTTCAGTTTGCCACGTAGATGAAAGAAAAGAATGGATTCCTCTTCACTTACACCAGGGTGTTCTTAAAGAAGGATGTTGTTTTGTCTCACATTCTTCTCTTTGCCTTTAACACATAGCACCCCATGTAATTTCTGTACAAAGGTTACTCCAGTAAAACCCCATCATGACCCCCAAGGGACTGTTCCAAATCTCCGGAATGCAATTTTATTGCATTGAAAAAAAATTGCTAACGCTTAGGCAATATACTGGGTTTGAACAATTCTAAGAGCATGCTACTATGAATAGCGAGATTTGATCATAGGATTCAATTTTTCTGGGCTGGAGAGATGGTTCAAGGGTTAAGACTCTGCCTCAAAAGCAGAAGGTCCTGAGTTCAAATCCCAAGTACCACATAAAAACTGCCAGGTGGTAAAGAGAGGTAACTTGATATACCACCGAGGTCTGCACCCCCACAGGAGTAGATAGGTCAGAGTATACTCTAGGGTCCATAAAAGCACACAGGCAGAGGGAGTGGGAGAGAACAGTGAAAGGAAGAGAGAGAATGGAAGGGAAGAGGGAGGGAGGGAAACTGGGATGAATACTCATTATGTTTGTAAAAGTAGAAAAAAAAATCGACAGACAGAAATAGCAGATACCTGCACTTCCTGCCCTGGTGGGCGGAGCCTGGGAAATTCCAGAATGAAGCAAAAAAGGAGGTAAAAGCAATCCGTGATGATTCTTGAAGTCACCCTTGGTCCTTCACAAGGACATACAGTGCCCTCTGATACGATCATAACACACACGCATACATATGCAACAACAAATAAATAAAACGACAGCCTTTACACAGAACTAGAAACACTGCAAGGATTTTTGCTGGCTGGTGGGGTTTTGTTTGTTTGTCTTGGTGGATGTTATTCTTTGAATGAATGAAGATGGACAAATGGTTAGCAGGGATGGCTGAAAGTACCACTCTGTGTACCTCATCGGTTCAGGGCCAGTGCTGAAGTAGAAATGGTACAAATGAAGAAATAATAGCCAGGCCTTTTGTTTGTCCAGTTTTGTGGACTCCTCTAGAATATGGGTCCTTGATTTCCTCTTAATCTGTAGTGCACCAGGTCAGACCAACTCTTCTCTATATGACTGTCCATTTATTTATTTGAGAGAGAGAGAGAGAGAGAGAGAGAGAGACAGAAGCTACAGGAGTGTCATGGCATATATGTAGCCATCAAAAGATAACTTTCAGGAGTCGGTTTTCTCATTTCATCCTATAATCTCCAAGGACTGAACCCTCGACAGGTTTGTGCAAAGGTGCCTTGCCTGCTGAGGCTTCTTGCTGGCCTGGACTATAACTCTGCTGCCAAACAGAACACAGGTGTGATGCTTACCTGCTTCTCTGCTACCCTGGTTTCTCCACTCAGAGCCTAAATGCAGCCCAGGGGGTCTAAATGCATCTCTCTAACCCAAGAGTAGAGGGGAAGTCATTCTATTATCCTTTCCTGAGCCACCGAAGAAAAGACATGGGCAAACTACCAAGAGACACTTCAAGAAGACCCATTAGCAAAAGCCAGAAGAGAAATTCAAGAGTTAGCTCAGATTCCCTCTGGAATTCAGTGGGAGATAAATGTGAATGCTAAACACAAAAAATGAATATCTAAGCAGGTATGTTTACTATTCTTGCAAACAAAAGGGCTGTGATAAAAAGGAATTCTTTGGTATCAGTGGAATAATGTGCACGAGCAGTTTGTCAAGGTAATCTTTCCCCCAGTCAGAAAAGGGCAGACTATTTAAGTAAACCAAACAGGATAGGGACATGATAACTCACACTGTAATCCCTGCTAAGAGTAAGACACAAGCTCAAAAGCAAACCAACTGAAAAAGGCAAACAAGAATGGAGAAAAGGTGGTACAGCTAAGTAGTAACACATTTGCCCACTATGCTTAAGGTCCTGGGCCCAGTCCCCCAGGAGGACAAAAATTGGAGGATCAAAGGTTGGGAGATACTCAGTGGTCAAAGCACTTGCCACACAAGCAAAAAGACTGGAGTTCAGATTACCTAAATCTCATGTAAATTGCTTAGAAGGCATGGTAATCAGCCTGTAATTGCAGCCTCAAAAGGAAAAGATTGGGAATGTCCATTACAAGATGCTAGCCAGACCTACAGGCAAGTTTTGCATTTATTTAGAGACCTAGCCTCAAAAAAAAAAAAAAAAAAAAAAAAAAAAAAAAAGGAAGAGCAATTGAAGATAGTTCCCCGTATCAATCTTGATTTCTACCCGCACACATGCATATATGTACATCTGCCTACACACCTTTGTCCACACACGTGGGAGCATGCACAAACACATACGCATATACCCCCCACCCACAAATAAAACAACTAAAGAATCGAATTTTTAAAAGTCATACTTTTAGTGGGAAAGAGAAAAGCAGCCCTTCCTTGAGCTGTCTTCTTTTTCTCAGGGGAAGAGAAACAGTAACCAAGGTGGGGTGCTTCTGTAGAGCCCGCTCCCTTCTCCCCTCCCCCCACCAAGCACATTGCTCGGAGCAGCTGCCATCTTGGACATTCAGGATCACCAGGTTTTTACAGTCAAGTCAGTCTGGAAGGAAGTGATTTCATTAGCCACACCCCCAAAGTTGGCCCTGTTAGCAAGTGTAATAGGACTTTTTTCGGTTTCATAAAATATCTTGATAACTGGAAAGTGCCAGTTAATGGTTACCTGTTCCAACTGTGAATTTCACAAAGATTAATATACCCCGTTAGGTTTCTTAAGATTCTATCAGGAGGCCTCCCGGAGTCTTGGGTGTTTTACAATCTCCGTGGGCATGAAGCTCAGCTGAAACTACCGTTCAACAGCCTAGCTGTCATCTTCATCTTCTTCTGGCATAAAAATACATATTTTTTCCCATAATAAAGATTTTTTATAATAGCAATAAAGTAACTCCAGAGAACATGGTTGTCTTGAGATAGCTTAACTGTGCCTGGCATCTCATAACGCCCTGGGGATACAGCCCATAATACTCCCTTTTGCTGCTGTGTCTTAGCTTAATTAAGGAATAAAGCCAAAAGGTCAATGCTCAAGAAAAATGTAAATCTTCAAAACTTTTCATTCTTGACCCAAACTCTATGCCATAAAAATCTCAGTTCTCTCCGGAACAAGCAGTATGCTGACCCCAGGCAGCAAGGAGACACATGAGCACATGCCTCACTCTGGACTGGGAGTTATGATTCTGCCTTTTCAAAGAGAGACCTCACATACTATCTGCGGATTCTAAGGGAGCAGGAAATGCGGATAGTCCAAGCCTTCAGCCAGGCCATCTGCCACCGTCTCTCCCTATGGCAGTGTGTGGATTCCTGTACAGACAGGAAGTGAGGTTGTGTTGTGGAAAGGAGAAATGAACACATACATTCCTCTCTGTGCCTTATTTGCTATTGTGTTGGCTACAGGAATGCAAAATAGAATTTTGGCTCCATCCATTTTGCCAGGTCATGCATCACTGTCCATCACGGTGAGTGACATGCTTGGGACACTCTTCGTCACACACTGACTCTTCCCTCATTCGCAGTGTAGGGTTACTGGGTGCACTGCAGGTACCACACTCAAAATGGGTCTTTCTGATCCACAGCCCTCATTTGAAACAGGAGTTGTTTAGTCCCTAACCTGGTTTGTTAGGGTTGGCACAATGCAACCATAAATACTGCTTGTCTGCAAGAAGTAGAACCTTCTTAGCGAATCCGTGGCTGTGCTAATCAGAGGAGAAGTGTTGTTCCATTATGGAACTAATTATATGTCATTTTCTTCCCTCTCAGATGAATAAATGGACAGACAGATGCTATGTTGATCAATTAATGTTGTAATAGATCAATCAATTGATCTGGATCTAGATAATGTGTATTTATGTGAGACACAGAATGATTTATTTTTCTAGCAAGTGAGAGTATCCATGTGCGCCTGCGCCACAAATGGGAACAGATTATGAGGCAAGAGTTGCGGCTGTAATCTCGCTGAAAATTCATCCTTCTTCTTTCACTTATATATTCAGCAGACATTATGGCTCAATAAAAGTGGGATGCTTAAATATTTGATAAACATGGGTAGAGCAATGCGTTGCTTCGACTGCTAGCATAGCCCAGCGGATTCTCACAGCAACATAAATTTGCCTGCATACAAATGGAAGCACTTCGCAATTACCTCTCTTTGCCACTCCCCCCGCCCCTATTCTATTTTTCTTTTCAGTTGTTCTCAGACAGGTTGACTTTTGAACTGTGTAGACTGTCAGTTTTACTGACCCTGCTAAACAGATCTGGTACCTAGACAGCCGAAGGCTTCACTAAGCTTCCATCCAGTGGGAAGCAGCCAGGCAGGGCTCTAGTATTTAATATCATAGCCGTGTTTCTTCTATCACTCTGAAAGTCACTCATTATAACACGGAAGCCTCTTCAATGTGGTCCATACCTACCTTCCGCAGGAAAAGCTGACCCTGCCATACCCTGAGGGAGATGTTGACCTTGGTGCTCAGTTGTGGGACCCCTCCTCTTCACAACATGCAATTTCAGCTGGACAGAGCAAAGTAGCGGACAGAGGATGTCAGAGTGGGGTGGGCGCAGCTTTCCACTGGACTGCTGGATGTCAGCATTTCGTCCAAGTGGACTCACTGCAAGGGCAGAACACAGAACTGAAAGAACTGACAGACGTGGAATCCCTGTTTTGCCTATCTTCTCCTCTAGGATGCTAAAAGATGCAGTTATTGCTTCTACAATCCACAAACAGTGAGAGGGACTCATACAATGAAATGGTGACCTGCTAGGCCAGGGTGGGGCCCTTGATGATGTCTTCTGTTAAGTGATTAGGAACAGAAAAGTAGCAAGAAGCACAAAATGTGGAATTCACTCTGTGAACAATGAAGTCGCTAGAGACTTCTGTTTAAAGCTGTTAAACCGAGCTGGAGAGATGGCTCAGGGGTTAAGACTCTGCCTTGCAAGCAGAAGTTCTGAGTTCAGATCCCAGAACCCACATCAAGCAAACAAACAAACAAAAATAACTCTCACCTGAAACTGCAGTGGCTTGCACTTCTGGCCCTGGTGGGTGGAGCCTGGGAATCCCAGAGCAAAGCAAAAAGGAGGTAGAAGCAATCCAGGATGATTCTTGAAGTCATCTTTGGGCCTCCACAGGGGCACATAGTGCCTTTCTCTCTCTCTCTCTCTCTCTCTCTCTCTCTCTCTCTCTCTCTCTCTCTCTCTCACAATTAAATGAATAAATATTAAAGTTGTTAAATACATTTATGGATACTCACTAGGTGCCGTGAATGAGGTAAGATACTTTACCTAGGAAAAGGAAGAGTAATTGTAATACAGAAAGTATTCTGCCTAGACTAGGGTGTCTCAAAGTTTGAGGCACCTAGGACCTCAGCATTAAGCCAAGGGCAGCCACCTAATTAGGTCAGTAGGACTGGGGAGTGAGGGAAGATATGTACAGAGAGGGAGAGGTGAATCACGCCAATTTTTTTTATAAGGATTTCCTGTGATTCTTAGGCTGATGTTTAAGGAAACTGATCAAAGGGATCAGATTTCTTATTTGTCCCTTATTGCACTAGTTATTATGGCTGCTGTAATAAATTACCACAAAACTGGTGGGACAGTGGAAAATAAAGTCTTTCTCAGACTGTTCTGGAGGTCAGACATCTGAAAGCCGTTTCAGGTGGTGTGGGCATGGTGATCCTTTAGGACAGTGTTGCAGTCACTCTGCATGGCTCCGATGAAATCACCATCAAACAGCTTAAGGGAACAAGGTTTATTTTCTCTTGATTGTCCAGTTACAATTCTTAGTCCAGCTTGGCAGCAGAGCATGCGTCATCACCAAAGAGCCGAGGGAACTGGCTACATCATATCCACAAAACGGCTGAGAAAGAGAGATGATCCTTATTTGCCAGGCTAGCATGTCTGGCCAAGTATACACAAGGATGCCCCCTTTCATTCACCTGCCTGGGGACTAGTTCCACCCATCATGGGCTGGGCCTTCCCCATTAACTAGACAATCGGCAGGTTCACTTCTGGACTTACCTACTAACTCTCCACAAATGTGCCCAGAGCTTAAATCCTCACCCATCAAGTTGACACTATCGAACTATGACTGAGAGATCCCCTCTCTTGCCTTTTCCAATCTGCAGAGCCCCAGTCCTTGCATTGCTTGGCTCATGGTCCCTTTCTCCAGGGAGCCAGAAGTGTAACATCCTCTATCTGGCTCTGCTTGTGCCACAGGGCCTTCTCCTCTTCTGTGTCAAGTGTCTCTCTGCGTCCTCCGTATCAGTCTAGTCCTTTTGTTTCTGGCTTCTTTTCACTTAGCTGACGGCCCTAAGCTCATCTATGTTGCTGTGTGTTGTTAATCCATTCTCTCTCCTTTTTTAATCCCTTAATGGAAATATTACAAGCTGTAGATTCCCTCACTAGTTAATGGCATTTGGGTTGTTTCCAGTTGGAGCTATACAAATAAAAGTGCTATAACCATTTACAAATAGATCTCTACATATAAATTCATTTTTTTTGGAGCGAATCCCTAGGAACGGAATTTGTGGATTTTGTGATGGAAGCAGTAGAACTTTGGATCCATTCTCCAAAGTAGCCCTGTGATCTCAAATCATCTAGTCCATGCTCCCTAGAACTTGATGCAGTGTTTCTTTTTTTTCTGTGAAATGTCTTTTAATTTTTTAACCCATTTTAATTGGTTTGTTGGTCTGATTATTGATTATCGGAGTTCTTTAAATACTCTAGAGTCAAGTACTTTAGCATATATGTGTATGTGTATATATATGTATATTCATTTCCAATGGCCTTCTACTTATTAATATCAGTTATCTTTTAAAGTTGGGAATTGAAATTTCTTTGGAAACCTTAATGAACTCCTCATATAAATTTTAGAAGGACAAATGTTGAAAGTAAAACTAAATTAGCAAGCATGAAACTTTGAGCCTAATTATGATCTTAAAATTAATTCCCTGAGAATAAAAACCATTCGGTTCTTGGATTCCTAGACTTTCATCTGTAATTTCCTTCTATATGACTGAAAAACTCCATCTCTTCAACTGTATATAAATTTCATGAACTCCAAACAACATTTATTATTTTCTGAACAAATAAGTCTCCAACAACTGTAAAAATGAGAGTCGTGATACCCAGCTGACATATCTCGGTGACATTGGCATACCACAAAAGTTATCTGGTAAGCTCTAAAGCTACAGGTACTGAACTTGTTTAAGAAACAGACAATTTAATTTTACCTCCATTTGGGGCTCAGAAAAAGAATCAAATTGGTGAAGGGGAAAAAGTCGAATTTTGAAATTTCAAAAATAGAGAGACTGAGAGGGTAAGAAAAATTGCCTAGAAACTTGCCTAGAAGTGTCCTTCCTCAAACTGCTTTGGGCTTCCACTGGAAAAATCTCACTTCTTAAATCTTCTCGGCTGAAGATTCTACTCCAAAACAACTTATTGAATAGCTAAATAGAATTTTCCTGTGACTGGTCACTGGTGGTAGAATATCCTGTGACTTGAGAGTTGGGTGAATACCAAAAACTGGAATGTGCAAATTGCTTCCTGCTAGAAATCCACCCTTGTCTGAGGAAACTTTGACAAAGCAGAGCCTTATTTTAAGACCCTGAGCCTCAGTTTACCTCGGGAGATGCGTGTGATGAAGGCTGAAGCACATATTCTGCCTCCTGGGTTCAGGGTGCCCCAGCGAGACCAGGGGTGAACGCCTTGGTTAGAGCAGGCATAGCCCACTAGGCCCTTCCCCGGGGCTCTTGCCCCACCATCGCTGCAGTGGAGCCCAGAGAGAAATGTTATCAAACCATCTAATTCTGCCCTCCTGTCACTGTGACAGGGACTTTGGATGCACAATCGGCCCAGAGCTGATTACCTTCAGGTGCGGTTAGGGCGAGTTAAAAATTCCATTAGCAGAGCACAGGCCTTGGGAGCAAGCTTCTCAGGGGTGGGCTTTTTCTAGTTAACGGGAAAGAAATGGCTTCTCATGTCACCGCTACTGCAGGAGAGGTCTCTGGTGTGTTTACATTCTACAAGGGAGGAGGGTCCAGGCCAAGAGGCGATCCACATGCCAGATTGGGGGGAGTATACACTGCCCCCACCATTGTGACTTGCTCCCCACCATTGGGAGGGAGTGCTCATCAGAACCCCTCCACACCCGGGGCCAGCCCCCACCCCCACTCCCTGGTGGTTCTCCACCTAATTGTCTTTCATTTTCTCATCATAACACTCCTCCTCCACCCCAAAACCAACACCGAAAGCTGCCCTCTATTCAAGAGTCTCCCAGGCACACACACCAACGGTGAGTGCAGCTTTTTGCTCCACTTTGCTTTTAAATTTATTCTCGAAGGAAATCAATTAGATGGTCAGATCCTATCTTCCTTCTTGGAGGCTTTTGGGCTTTTAAATAGCTCATCGAAGTGCTTCCTGTGGCCTCAATATTTTAATAAATGCTTGACTGCAGCATTTTAAAAAGGGAGAGGAAAGGAGGGGAAAAGCAGACAGGGAACTCGGGAACAAAACCAGGCATTTGAAAAGACCCTCAGGTTAAGCTGTTTTCCCACTCAAGCGACCTCTTGTATTGCTGATATTGTCTGACGGGGGCTCGGCTTTCCCCCTCATCTGCACGCTTGAGCTGTCCATTAGCTGAGAACGGACGTCCTAACAGCGAGAGCAACTCACAAAGTGGCCACCAGGAGCCACAGCACAACGCTTCCTCCAACGTTGTCCTGGGCCTTCCTGGGAGACCTCGCGTGGACGGCCCAGTTGAAATGACCTTGGCGGTCAGGGCAGCACTTGTGGGCATGGACAGAGAGAACTGAGCCCCACACCCCTCTTCCGCTTCTCTCCTCCTCCTCTACCTCCTAGAGTGCTGGGATTACAGGTGTGTGTATGTGGGGGTCGTGTGATGCCGGGGAACAGAACCCAGGGCTTCGAGAACGCTGGCAAGTAACGCTGGCACTTGAGCCACATACCCAGTCACAGAGGACTGTGGTGGCTTTTTACTTTCTCCCTAAATACGGAGCTGTACAGTGGGCTGCAGGCCTGGAAGTTGGCACACTTTCCGAGGAATGACTTCCCATTGCACACCTTCCATTCACACCCCCCCCACCACCACCTCCACATACACAGTCCAGGAGTGGTCTACAAATTCTCCCATCAGTCACCGCAGTCCAGATCCCGGCTGCCAAAAGCTTGGTGCAGCTGCAGTCACAGACAATCAGACTAAATGTCCTATCACCCGGCATCGATCAGATTAGCAACCTTGTGACTATTCATTAATTGCATTTTCTCCTGGAGCCCTGTTCAACTCAATACCAAGCACATTGTTTGCAGCATCAAAAATAAATGCAAATAGAACGCTGGTTACATCTGAGAATGCTCCATCTACCACCTTTTCAAAACAGAGTCTAAAAGGACAGGGTAGGTTAATGTGATGCTAATTTTCTGAGAGCAAAACAATTAAATAGGAGATTTCCCAAGAGGCCTTACATTTCTGTAAAGTCCTCTCAGGGTTCAGCTCTGCTTCAGGAAACCCCATGCTACCTCTACAAATTTGGCTAGATCCCCCAGGCTTCTCTTTTTGTCTGGGAGAAGTCAAGCACTCCACCCTGAGGTGAAAAAAAAAAAAGGAACTGGGTTATTTGTGTATATGACCAGTGAAATCTCCAGGACTATTACAGAGTTTCAACCCAATGGTAGAGGACAGATATGGTGTGGTTACAGCAGGTGCTGCCCTGCCATGGATTTCCGGTGCCCTGGGCCCAGCCAGGCTCCTTGGTGAAGTGAAGGATGGTGATGTCTAGCTAGAGGAGAAGAGTTTGGGAGTAGCCATCGTCCCATCATTTTTTTCTTTTTTTTTTTCCCATCATTTTTTTCACACCATTCCTCTACTCTTGTGTGTTCCTACACAAGGAGACCAAGACTGGAATGGGACTGGATGGATCTGCACTGGTCAGCAAACCACAGGTCAGTCCAACATCTTGCAGGTCATAAACCTGGGTGATGATCAGTTTGGTTCATTTTAGGATTGATAGGATTCCAGTTGGAAGAAATTTACAAGACAAGTTGATCATTATCCAGAAAAGTTCCCTGACAGTGAGATTTACTAAAGAGTGAGCAGTCTGCCTGAGGAAGTAGATATGAATGCCATTGCCTGACACTTTTAAAATGATATTAAATCTTGAAAGATGTTCAACAGTTAAAGTGCTTGGCACACAAGCAAAAGGACTGGAGTTTGGGTCCCCAAATCCTAAGGAACATGCTTGATTAGTGTTTTGGCCTGTAATTCCAGCTTCTGAAGGTAGAGGCTGGGAATCTCCAGAGTAAGCTGCTCAGACAAAGAAGCACTAGGCAGACAGTGCGTTTAATTAGAGAACTACCCTCAAGGAAAGAATAAGTTTCAAGAATGATCAAGAATGATTCCTGGGCTGGAGAGTTGGCTCAGAAATTACGCCTCTGCCTCCCAAGAGAAAGACCTGAGTTCAGATCTCCAGACTGCACATAAAAATCCCAGGTGGAAATGGTAGCAGTTGCACTTCTGGTCCTGTAAGGCGGAACCTGGAAAAATCCTAGAGCAAAGCCAGAAGGAGATAGAGCAATCCAGGATGATTCTTGAAGTCACTAGGGCATCCACAGGCACACAAAGTGTCCTCTGATAAACACAGATACACACATACACAGACATACACCACACATATGCACAGATGCACACAAATGCATACCCCCACACAAACAAACATATATATTGAAATGCACATACTTCATATACACAAACACATGAAGATGGAAAAAAATGATATTAAAGTCTTCAAGAAACTGAGTAAGGGGAAGAGTGTTGGAAAGTCGCATGAAGAAAGCTGTACCTTGTGTGTTCTCTAGTGTGGTCTATTTCAGAAAATGTTTGCATAATTGGCCTTTTTAAACAAAATGATGTCCATAACTTAATGTCTAACAAATGCCAGGGAACTTCATCCTGGTGAAAGTTTCCTTTCCCTTCATTCTGCATTGTTCCTAAAAGGCTCGGAGAGAAAGCAGAGGAATTTCATATTTGAGTTGGGAGGCAACTCAAGTATGAGTTGGCTTCTTACCACAGGGCTATCTGACTCAGAGCGAAGAACTGACTTCTTTTATTAAAAAAATTATTTTTTGTAGACGTGTGTGTGTGTGTGTGTGTGTGTGTGTGTGTGTGTGCGCACGCGCGCATGTCAATGGCACTATATGTGTCTGTGGAGGCCCAAAGTTGACTTCAGGAATCATCCTGAAATGCATCTACCTCCTATTCGCTTTGCTCTGCAGCTTTCCAGGCTCTGCCTTCCAGGATGGGAAGAACAGGCTGCCGCCACTTTCACCTGGCGTTTTTATGTGGGATCTGGGATCCAAACTCAGGACCTTCTCTTATAGAAAAGCTTCCTGAGCCATCTCTCCAACCTGTAACTAACTTCTTGTCATGAAATGTGGATGAAAACAGCAACTCTGATATCTGACTGTAAGGAGGCAAGGAGAAAATATAATTGAAAATATTAGCCTAAGAACAAGGATAGAAAGTCCTTTGTGCCAGTCAGATCCAGGTGTCAACTTGACAATTGAGGGCTGAGCCTTCAGGTAGGCTTATGAAGAATTATTTAATTAAGGCAAACCCTGAGCCAACCTACGGGAGTTTACCTAATTGATGTGGAAAAACTCAGCCCATAGTGGGCATGACCATTCTCTGGACAAGAGGATAAGATGGACAGATGTGGTTCAGTATATTGGCATACTTCCATAGGTTGGCATATAGGTTCAGTGCTGGCAAGTGAGAAAGTATGTCCCTTTCTCGGCTCTTTGTATAGATATGGTGTGGCCAGTTCTCCTGGCTCTGGATATTAGTATGAACTCTTCTGTCTTTCTGATGAAGTGTAACCAAGAATCGTAAGCAAAACAAACCACTTGTTCCCCTAAAGCTTTCTGACCATACAGTTGTGTTAACATGAAGACTAAGCACAACATCTCCATCCACAGAAGATATCATTAAATAGATTGAGTATAATCAGCCTGAATTTGCTG
Source organism: Typhlomys cinereus (assembly GCA_023101885.1). Taxonomy (NCBI): domain Eukaryota; kingdom Metazoa; phylum Chordata; class Mammalia; order Rodentia; family Platacanthomyidae; genus Typhlomys; species Typhlomys cinereus. Next base: position 184,167 of record JALPQD010000319.1, read on the forward strand.
TTTGCTTTTTCCACGTCACTATTATCCACATCTTTATTTCTTAAAATCTGTGAATCCACATGGGCACAAATCCTTCTAAAGCAGATTTAATTGGGATAAAAAGGCTGGACTCCTATGAAAAAGAAATCCCCAGTGCTATGGAAATGTGAGTAAACATTTAGCTGACAAATGCTCCAATTTTTTCCCCATTTTTCTATGTATGTGGGGTGCCTGCTTATGTTTACATGTGGGGTGCACATGCACACAAGTGTGCATGCATGTGGAAGCCTAAGGTTGTTTGTAGAAACCATCTTTGATCGCTCTTCCACCTTGTTCTTTTGTCTGGGTTTCTGATTGAACCCACAGTTCACCTGTAGAGGGAGCCAGCTTCCTCAAGGTTCTCCTAGTCTCCTCCTCCTGGGGCTGGAATTACAAGTGGGTCATCACACCCACTTGACATGTTAAGTGGGATCTGGAGATCTGAACTCCAGTCCTTTGGCTTACACAGCAAGCACTTTACCACTGAACCACCTCTCTGGCCCTCCAGTGTTTTAATGCCATGAAAATCTACTTAATTCTTAAGTGACAGTGACAACCCACTGTTTAGGCTACATTTAGCCTTTGAGAAGTCCCAAGCTGAATGTGTGCTAGTTACTTTACTCATTGCTGTGACATAGTACTTGGCAGAAGAAACTCTAGCAGGGAAGGACTTACGTTGGCTCATGGCTCAAGAGGATATACTGTCCATCATGGTGGGGGAGACGTGGGGCGAGAGCTTGGAGCATGGCTTATTCATCACATCTCACGAGAGCTTGCCAGAAGCCCTGTCCCCATCCCTCTGTCCCTTGTTTAGGACCCCATGTCCAAAAGGTTTCATAAGCTCTCAAAACAGGATCACTACCTGGAGACCAGTGTTCAAACGCACTGTGGAGAGCATCTCGCATTCAGCACACAGCACAGTGCTGCTACTGTTCTAGTCCAGACTTTTGAAGATGGAATGTTAGCTCAGAAACTGGGGCCTGAGAAACTCACCTATCAGGCAATTTGGGGGGAAATATATTTATTTCTATACATATGTATGTGTGATATATATATATATATATATACACATATGTATGTATTCTGCTCTGTAGCTTTAACACTAAAACACTTTTTGAGTAATACTCAATAATGTGGCTTTTTAAGCAGAGGGTTGTGAAAAGCATCAAACTTCAAGTTGGATGAAAAGCCCTCTATTTGTGTCATTTGGAAGCTTCTCTCATTAGTGGTTACTGCTCCTTTCAAGTGTTTAACTGCAATCGGTTCCACTGTCTCAATGTGGGTGATTTTTATACATCGGAGTTAAAAAATAATGCTGCTTCGAGTAAAAAGTTAAAGACCAAGACAAGCCGATTAGAATAATATTACACTTTTTTATTCTCTGCACTTACGTTGTCAATTACTAATTATTTCCTTTTCCCCATGCAACAAAATAGAACCCATCAAATCTTTGATTTAATGAAAACTTCCTTACTGAATAGGACTTCGAACTCTGCCTACGGCATAGAGGTAATTTATCTACCTCAGTAGGGGATGACCTTTTGTGCGTGGCGAGTCATCCCTCACTCCTAATGAGATGTACCCAGATGCCACCCCACCTCGGCGTGGCCCCTCTCCCTCCCCGCCACAGGCCAGGACGCTCGGCCTGCCAACTTCTCTGACTGGCTGTAATTAGTTCCCGCACAGTGGCATCTCCCTCTTCCTGTGTTCCTTCGTCAAGGTGACTGAACACTGAATGTTCTCTAAATGGCCTTGAGGAAAATGGGGTGAGGGGCGGCAGAGGCCACGGGGAATCTTATTATTGTCTAGGAAATATAAGTACCTCCCAGCACTGAGAGAGAGAACATCTTGGGCCCTGTATTTTGGCAGCATGTGTGGCACGGGTATCTGCTGGGAGCCTGTTCTCTCCAAGAAGGTCACTCGTAAATCATGTGTTTTGCTAACTGTATATTATATATCTGAATTCTACTGACTATGTATTACCAGTCATATGCATGGGTCACTAATTACATACATGTTGCTCTCCTGTACCAGTGGTTTACTGTACACAAAAATATAACTTTGAGAAGCATAAAATTGTCAGTAAAGATAGGTTTTAATATTTTCTTTGTTTGCTTATGAATTTTCTTATAAATCTTTCTAGTTTCTAGGGGGCTAGAGAGAATCACATGTTGACTTTTTTTTTTTTTGGTGATTCCCACAGCAATAGAAATAAGAGGTGGGGTCTTTCCCTGTCACACAATGCTCCTGACCAATGTCTGGTAGAGATGGGTAATTTCCTGAAAGATCACGTTGTTCCCTCCCACTTCACCTGCCTTACAGTGTATTTTCTATGAAAGTGTTTTTTATCCATGAGGAAACTACTGGTGGAGGCGGAGTGAAAATATTTGCAGATGCATATCTTGGGAATTCCTTCCAGAACATTCCACGAGTCTTTTAAAATTGGAAGTGAGGGCTGGAGAGATAGTTCTGGAGTTAAGACTCTGCCTCACAAGCAGAAGGTCCTGAGGTTTGGATCCCAGGTCCCACGTAAAAACGCCAGGCAGAAATGGTGGGGCCTACACTTTGGGCCCTGGTGGGCAGAACCTGAGAGATCCCAGAGTGAAGCAAAAAGGAAGTAGAAGCAATCCAGAATGGTTCCCAAACTCATCCTTGGTCCTCCACAGGGACACACAGTGCCCTCTGACAGACACAATAATAAATAAACAAACAAACAAATGAAACAAAGCTAAAATTGGTGGTGATATTATGTGCAGGTTGCGGATGCACTTACGGAGATAGAAGGATGGAAGACAGACAATGCTGATTCCCCTTGCCCCACGGGGTACAGCCTATGAATTCCACACTGCCCAGGGCCCTGTACAGGGGAGAACTTGTCCAATCCAACCAAAAGGTCAGAGGAAGTCTGAGGCTGCTCCCTCGCTGCCTGCACTAGAGGCACATCCCATCCAGACAGGAAACTTGCAAAGCATTAGGTGGAGTCTGTGGAGAAACAGCAGCTTCAGGCAGGATTTATCCAACCAAGTGTCATGCTGATCACTTCCTGTGTGTGCCTGGGTGACACAAGAAGCAGGAGGAAACAGCTGGCAGACCACGCTGTGCAACAAATCCCAACTTTGCAATGTGCATTCAAGTGCTTTTAGTGTGTGCATTCAATTAAATGACACTGCCTTTAAATATCCATGCAGTTTTATGACATAGATTCAAACCCCAATCTTAAAGATGAAATTACATTTTTTAAAATGGGGAAAGGTGAAGAAGATAGGATATTTCCTCATAAACCTAAACATTCTTCATTAAACATTCACATTCAGTTACAATGGAGGTACTATAGGGTTTTTACTTGAAAATGAATGGAATTCTTTACTTTTTTTTTTCTTTTGAAGTTAAGCAAGCTTCCAAGAATATTAAGCAGACATCTAGGTGGATGGTTTGCCTTCTTCCCAGCGTGGCGAGGCTGGTGGCTAAGACCTGTCAAGGAAAGCTACTGGACTGGACGCATGTCTGTGTCAGCTGTGGGATTTCTGCTTTAAATCTGTCAGGATGGCCCTGTGGCCACTTCTACAAAATCCCTTGGGGACAAAATTTATTGTTATACCTCAATAGCTTTTTGTTCACCTCCAAAATAGGGGTCCTGGGTCACACTAACGATTGTGGTGAGACAAATGCTCTATATTTTATTAAACGGATCTTTTAATAATTAATCAAATGTGATTTTTTTCCATCACAAACTAAAGTGTTGTGGGTTTTTTTTTTCTTCCCATCCCTTTTCCCCATCTTTTTTTCCTTTTAAATCTCCCTATGTGGATTCCCTCTGCCATAAAGCAAGTGAGTAGAGAAAGACCGATTTATGACTTGGCTTTTTAAATCATAATCACACCTCTGGGCTCCTCTGTAGGCTGTCAGATAAACAGCTGAGAAAATCTGTTCTCAGGTTCCTTACGTCCTTAGATGGAAATAATGTACTTAGGGCAGAGCCATGAGTCACAGACAGGAACCTTTCCACAGAGGCCCTCCTGTGCCATACCTGAGTTGGGCACCTCCAACCACCACGGCTGCCTTGCTGCACAAAGCGTGTATCAAAGAGAAGCCGGTTGAGTCATAACTGCTCTCTCCAGCTCCACCTAGGATGAAAGGGGTGGGGGTGGGGAAGCCATGCAGAGTTGAGATATCCTTTCCAAATATCCTGAAGTAGAACTTGCACGCTGTTTTAGACTCCACAAGATCGACTTAGAGGGCCGGAGCGGTGGCTCAAGGGTTTAAGCCTCTGCATTGCAGGCGGAAGGTCCTGAGTTCAGATCCTAGACCCATGCCAGGCCGAAGCGGGGGCGGCCTGCATTTCTGGTCCTGGTAGGGTGGAGCCTGTGAATCCCAGGGCAGAGTAAACAAGGAAGAGGTAGAGGCGGTCCATGGTGGTTCCCGAATTCTTCCGTGGTTCTACACATATACACACACACACACATACATACATACACACACGCACACACACACACACACACACACACACGCATACACGTGCAATTGAATAAATAATAAAGAAAATTAAAAAAAAAAGATCAACTTAGATGATGGGTGGTGTTCCAGGGAGTCAGGGCCCTAGTCACTGACAGATTAACACCAGATAAGAGGCTCTGCTAGGGAAAACGCAAGGCAAGTGGTTCTGCTGGCCTTTCCTGACTGAAAGGTCAGCAAGAACTGCACGGCGGTCTTTCACTGCTGCCTCGCCACGAATATTCCACCTCAAGGTGTAAGCGTGGATCTTGCACGTGTTAGAAATTAGACAGTGTGGGGTGAGGATGTGGAGTGTGGAGTTGGGGCTACTGCTAGGAGGAGCCTCGGGGGGTTGGGCCAGGAGAGAGCCTAGGGAGGGATTGAACACAGCTGAAACTGTCCAACGAGGTGATGTAAAGCCAAGTGGGCAGCACTCGCCGACGCTTGGGGAAGAGCAATGACTGCCCGAGGCATGTCAATATTCTCCCTCTGAGCACTAATTACATTATTAAGCAAACAGACCAACACAGGATGTGAGGGATGGAAACATGTATTTAGGGTCCAGTCACTCTCGACTTGATGATAAATAACTGTGTGTGATACATGGCTCTTTCTAATCAAAGTGCACAGAGTGCCCTATTGGCCGCTTTTCTTAACTCGCCCTTCACTGCCTTGGCTATAGGAGGGGAAATAAATAGGTTTTCCGTGCAAGCCATGCCCGAAGGAGTCCAATTCTCTCCTTCATTGTTCCCCTACACTGCCAGCTCTCCCTGAAATAGGGGGTGGGGAGTGGGAGGGTCCTTGGGCATCTTCTTGGTGGAGAAGGACCCAGAGGCACATGGGCTCCAGAAGGGGCAGCTTGCATTTTCTTGTGCACTGGCAGCACACGTTTCTTAATTAGACCTTTGTTATTCCTAAGAACTCAGATCTCCTTCACTCTAGATCAATCCAGTCTAAAGAGCTGGGTGTAAACACAGGATTGGAAGAAACCAGGAACAACCTGGAAAGGATTTGTATTCGATGGGAATAAATCTGTTTAATAACAATAATAATAAAAAAAAAAGTCCAAGAGGAGCTCAGAAGCTCTGTGGCAGGCTGAGGCAGCCGCCTGAATGGCAGCGAGAATAGAGGCTATTTGAATACTGATGTGGCCCTCACTTTCTTCCATTTCCATTAATGACATGCTCATCAAGGGCAAACAATAGGACCGGCTGCCGGCGCCTGTCACAGTGTGTGGGTGCTGGGATGCCAGCCTGTCATCCCCGGGCTGCATTTAGAGACCTGCACGCTAATAAGAAGTGCTCTGTGCCGTCAATGCAGACAGGTGCTTCCGTGGCTGGGACATGCTCCATTCCCTTCCCCCTGAAGCCCTCTTCTCCCAGCCCCCCTGACAGACACCATGAAATGCGCAAATTAACAGCCCCATCATGTTGGGCTGCTGCTGCCTGCGGCGAAAGCAGAAAATCAAGTTGTCACCCAGGGTGCAGTGATAAAGCCACAGCCTCATTTCTCTGTTGGTGCCCTATAATAGCAAATGCCAGACAGCTGGCTAGACGGGAGGCTTTAGATTAAGGCCCTGATGCACTCGGGCCAGAGAATTAGTGGTTGCTGTGTCCGTGTGGCTATTCTGTTCAAAACAAACATCTGGAGGGAGCAAAGTTTCCCCCAGCAGATGTCCTTGGCTTCTTCTAGAGGAGAGTAAGGGGGTTGTTGCTCCCCTCTCCCTTCCAATACTTCTTAATCCCAACTTGAATCTGCTTGACTCTACTAGGGACTAACAAGCCAAGAATCCAGGCCCAAGGTGCTCTTGCCCATATAGTGAGCAGGTCTGGGTCCATGGTTTTCAGCTTCGTACCCGCGGCCAGTGGTTCCTCCTCTCAAGCACTCTTCCTACGGTGATTTTTTGGTAACTATAGTCCTCTGTCTAAAACTTCCTTCTGTACTCACTGGACATCGCACGGAGTGAAGCTACTTCTGTGAAATAACAGATTTCAACAGTCTTGCCCTCCTGACCCCATCGCCACTGGTTCTAAGTGCGTGGTGACCTGTGGCAGTCTTGTCTAACATTTGCCCCAGCTGAAGAACAGACATGGGGGCCTTGAGCCCTTCAGACTCCAAGGAGTTTAATGACATAATGGCCTGAGAACTTCAACATAAAACAGGAAGAGCAACTAACGAAACTTACAACATAAAACCCCCCTCCTGTCATTTTTATAGTAACAGTAAAACACTTTATTGAATTTATGAGCTACATAATGACTATGAGGAATGTAACTGGAATTAGAACCAACTCGGAAGTATAATATCAACTATAAACCCTTTTCTATTACCCCATCCTTTAGCTTTTTCTGTCCTCTTCCTTTCAACCAAGGGACAATGCCCTCTTCAGACTCGTGTCTGAGATAGACTTTGAAACTTGCTAATAAATCTCGACCCTTCCTCTAGAGCTCTACAGATCACCAGCCTCCAGAGGCAGGGCTTTCTTTGGGGTGATCATTTTCATTCCAAGCCTCAGATGCCTTGAAAGGCCTTTTGGAAAGGGAAGCTATATGTAGTCTGCGGGAATGGCGAGGATCTCTGTAGATACGCATCACCTGTAGCTCCGGATGGCAACAGCCATTCCAGAATGGAAACTGTACCCCCCTTGGAAGGTGAAAGCATCCGCTACCAAGGATGCAGCCTTGATGCGGTGCTGGTCAAGTGTCTAGTGACTAAGGGGTGGGGTTGGGGCAGATCGTTCAGCTGAGCAGCACGCTAGGCTCTGTTTGCTGTTTCCATTCCGCTCCTTAAGTCTTTCTGCTCCCCAAGGATTTTTCCGAAGGGTAATAAAATAAAATGGGTGAAACAAAGCCATAAGCCAGTTAAGTCTGAAAGACTTGTCGTCTCATCTAAAAGGAAGAAACGGACCATTTCCATGCCTTGCCTGACAGCAGCGCCTGAGCTGGCAACAGTGCTATTCCACTTGATTTATAGAATAATGGGGTGACAAATGATGACAAAAATAAACTTTTACTGCACTGAACTGCTCCTTTATTTATGAAATTTGGCCAAGTAGTGAAATCTTTTATCTGCAAGTTGTAACATGGAGTGGGAACGAGCGATTATGGTGTGGTAATAGTAACCCAGCGATGGAGGCTGAGTCAGTTGGAAATGGATTGAGGTAAAATAACTACCGCACCATGATAAATGTGAACAGCGCTTTGCTGACAGATGATCTAACAGGTGTTCATAACAACTATATAAGAGGATTTATTTATGACCAGCCACAGCCGCGGCACTGTAAATCAACTCTAGCAGCTGCAGGCCGCTGAAACCAAGTCCCTGATGGAGGACCGGAGCGAGAGCCCGAAGAACACAATTCACTCAGAATCTTAATCATCAAATAACATTTTTTTTACGTAATTACACCACCACACCGAAATCATGATTACTCTCAATTAGAAAAGTGAGCTGTCTGTAACTTCGTTTACAAGTATTTGTGTGTAGGACCTGAGATTTTGTTGAGGCCTGAGGACTCTGGGGCCAGAGGAAGGGCGCGGTGATTGACGTGATGCCGTTATGAGGCTGGTTCATGATGCCTTTATTTTTTTTCTGGAAAGCTCAAAATTCAAACTTAAGCTGGGAGGAGTTTAGGTTTTCCTTGAGTTCTGGGCAGCACCGCCCCTGGCCGCCTCCCCTTGTTTCATAAGCGGGTCATGGCCCAGAATTGGGTGTATAGTGGAGCGCCTATCTTCACTTACCCTCTCTTGACTGCCCTGTCAAGACAGGTTTTTTTTTTTTTTTCCAGGTTACAGTCTCATAGTTCTTTCCTGTTATACATGGAGATGCTGACCCTTCCATAAAATGAGTCCTCATTTATCATACTGCTTTCAACAGAGTGGTCTTAGTAGGGCAAGAAGACACTGTTCTAGTGGAGACAGTTTGAGGAAACACATTTCCTCTACCCTTAATCCACTACCCCCTGATTCTTTCTCCATGACGATCTCTCCATCCCATCCCAGCCCTGCTAATCTCAGGATTGACAGGAATGATCTCCCCTATGGGGAGATTTATGTATCCGTCAGAAGAAACATTTCTAGGTTTAAACCTAGAACTTTGAAGTCTCTTGCTTTGAAGTCTCTTGATCTTCAAGGTTGTACAGGAGAAATCAACGTCTTAGCTTATTATTGAAGACAAGTTTGGGTTTGTAGTAGTAATTCCGTATTTGAATTCTGAGAGTTTGGTCCTGTTTCCTTATGGTACGGGAGATTGGACCAAGGCCTTGTACATGCTAGCAAGCACCGTACCGCTGAGCTGTGTTCCCAGCTGAGTTCTGAGAATTTGGACTTTTCAGTGTACATACAGTTACTGAATCAGCTAGGAGTCAGACATAAGATATTACGCAGGTAAAACGGGCTCCTGTTAAGTGTGAAGAGACTCACAGAAAATAACATCCTTAATAAGTATCTACAGTCAGTGTGAGACACAGAGCTGTGCCACCAAGGCCGAGAGCAAGATGAGGTGGGCTTGGCGGCCGGGCGCCTTCTCCTGTCTCAGGATTGAATGCGAGGTTGGGAATGGATGGGCGGCATTGGGAAGACGATGATGCAAAGTGGTGGCACCTTCAGGCACATTCATGGCCATCGGCATGGGGACCCGATGCTAATCTGCCTGTTACGTCTGTATTTTTTCCACCCATCCCGAACCTCGTACTATAATAAAGGTCAGTATCCACAGTCAAGTCGACAGTGGGCCCATTTTTCTTGTTCTCAGCTTTCACTTTGACCTTCCACTGCTAGCGAGAGTAGCGGATTCCCACCAGTGTCCCTCAGTCCTGCTCCTCCTCTAAGCTGCCACAGGCCACTGGGAATGGTTCCAGAGGGAAGGCAAGACAGGAAGAAACATTACTTTCCCGTATCCAGCCAACACTGCTTTCTGCACAAAAGGCTTAGGAAACTTTCGTGATATATAGAGGGGGCTGAGAACATTACATTCTTACTCCTTCCATTTGTGGAAACTGCCTTTTCTCTCCAAGTCCCACCCGGTTTGAGGTTCACTGCCTTAGCTGACCCCGTGAAACCCCAGCACCCTGGTCACCTTGTCCCCTGCATCAGTGACACCAAGTGCTGCTGCATGGGCGTCTCTGCTCCCAATGATTCTCACAAGCCTCTGCAGCCTCCACAGCCAAGTCTGTCATTCAAATGATCAGAGGGCTTCAACTGTTTTTGCTCAGGAAAATGGTTGGTTTCCCAGGCCATACCATAAAAGGGATACCAGGGGAAAACGTCATCAAAATAGAGAACAAAACATTTAATCACTGGTACTGATAGCTGTTTGTCAGGTGGACATACAGACAGGGATAGCAGCTCTATAAAGATGCAGAAAGACTCCTTTAGTCCCCGGAAAAGCATATTTTTCTATAAATTTATTTAATTTACTTAAATTTATAGCTTATTTAAATTTATAGCTAAGACTATTGTAAATGTGATATCCTTGATTATTTGTTTTTGTTCCTCCAAAAACCTCAGGAAAATAGTGAAAGTGACTGTGAATGTTTTCCTTGAAGTAAATGGTCCAGTTGGAAGGACAAGGGTAGGGAAGAGAGGGTTGGAAAAGACAAGCCAAGGCACCGAGAAAGCAATTGTTTCCCACTAACCCACCCACACGTGAAGAAGGAGCAAGGGCGTGCACCCGGGGCCAGCAGCCTGGCAGTTGGCAATGTGGGAGGAGGAGAAGAAGTGAAGACGTCTGGGCTGGAGCAGGAATTGGGTGTGGGAAGGTCGAGCCCATATGAGCACAGAAGAAACAGTTTACTTACTGTACTACTCTTGGACTTAACACACACACCACACGCATATGCATGTGCACTTACCCACGTGTGCCTCAGAACACACGTAAACATACATATACATATACACTCCGTACACACAAACACATAAGAAGTGAAGAAAAAAAAAAAAAGAAAGAAAGAAAAGCTAAACCTTAAACTTGATACTTTGGTCATTTTCATGATTTAATTTATGTGAAAAAATATTCTAATAATACTAAGGATTTCAACCAGTATTCACACTGTGACTAATAAATATTGTTTTACTACCAACTTGTTCACACTGTATATTATTGATTCAACATGGATTTTAAATATAAAAGTTGGCAGCCCAAAATAACTTACTTAAAAGTCAAGTCCCACAGAAATTTCCTTAGATAGAAAAAGGGGAATTATTTTCAAAGACGATTAACTTAGAAAAGAATAAAACCTCTTTATCTTGTAAATGCACTTTTCCCTGATGACAATAAGTACAGTTTTCCAGAAAAGTGTTCAATTTTGATAATCAAGTCACTAAAACTCCGAAGTTCCAAAGTTCTGGTAAGTGGCGAATGTTGGGAACAGGAAGGAGAGTGCAAAAGCAAGAAGTTCTAGAGCAAGAGTGAGGTGACACGCTGCTAGGCAACAGCAGAATCTTCTGGAAGCACTAGTGAGTACGTACACAAAATAATTCGGCTATGATGTCACTAGGCGAGATACTCTTACAATGCCGTGCAGATGAGAGGTCATGTGACTGTTCTCTCCACTCAGTCATCGCTCTGTTCTTCTGAGGATTTCACTCTGCAACCCCAGCTGGCCTGGGACACGTGGAGGGTCTCCTGTCTTAGCCTTGCTGGAAATACAGGTGTTAAGCCCAGCTAAGAGCAGAAGAATTTTAACAGCCTTATTTACTGGCCCCAGCTTACAGCTTAAACACTTAAATAAATGTCACAATCTGCTTGACTCGATGTTAAACTGAGATGATTCTATTCCTTTTCCCAAAACTGTGATGTGTGTGGTGTGCTTCAATGCATATATTTTTTCACTTTTCTGTTTCTTTTCTGATTTTTAAGTCATGATTGCAGACATGTTAGGAGGCAGGTGTCTCTAGCCTTGCTACTTTGGGAGGATGGAGCAAGTTGCAGCAGTTATCAGCAACAGAATGAGAACGTGTCCCAAACTGAACTGACCAAAGCAAACCATTGCTATTGTGGCTCTAAACAAAGAAAACTAAGCAGCCTAAACTGTTTCAATTCAATCAGCTTGTGTCAAGGTAAACACGTTTTTAACGGGCTTTAAAAAGGTATTAATTCACTCATGGTGGTGCATGCCTGAAACTCCAGCACTTGGGAGATGGAGGCAAGAGTATCATGAATTGTAGGCTAGCCAAGGCTGCACAGCAACAACAATAACAAATAGAAGTATACGTGTCAGGGAAGTTTTCTGATTATGGAATAGTTTTAATATGAACAGTAACATGCCTGTGCTAGTAAACCAATTAAGCATTCTATGGAAAGATGCTAATATACTCATCATATTATTTTAATTTTTCTATAATTAATTATGTACTAGTTAGTTTCTCTCAAAGCTGGGCAAGGAGATTTCCGAAGGAAAAATGAAACACAGAATTATTTTAGCTGGTGGCATCGATCTTTTATGCTACTCCTGGTTTTGCTACTAATGGATCAAATTGCACAGAAAGAGATGTTGTACTTCATAACCTGAAGGCTTTTGTTTTTGTTATGAAATACTAATTAACTACTTTATGGCACAATCAGAAAATTTATCTTATTTAAAGAGCTAAGTGTGGCAGTGAATGCCTGCCACTCTAACCCTTAAGAACAGAAGCAGGCAGATTACAAGTTCAAGGCTAGGCTCAACTACGTAGTCAGGCCCTCTCTCAAAAACAAAGCAAAAAACAAGGGTTGGAGAGATGGTTAGATGGTTAAGAGTCTGCCTCAAAAGTAGAAGGACCTGAATTCCTATCTTGAGTCTCATGTAAAAACACCAGATGGAAACAGTGGTGATCTGCACTTCTGGCTCTGGTGGGCGGAGCCTGGGAAATCCCAAAGCAAAGCAAAAGGTAGAAGCAATCCAGGATAATTCCTGACATCACCCTTGATCCTCAACAAGGATACATAAAGTGCCCTCTATTACACATACATACATATATAAATACACAAGCAACATAAATTAATTACAAAATAAAATTATAAAAAAAGCAAAAAACAAAACAGAAACCAAACTGACCAAGAAAACTTACCTCATTTGAAAGTAGTTTTTCTTTCACTAACTGAATCCTATTACTTCTCAGCAGAATTTAACTGAAAACATTTACTTTAAGACGGAAAAGCTCAGTATGTGAACATCATTAGGATCCTAGTAGTCTCATCTAACAGTATTTAGTATTTAGACAAATACTATTCATATGCTAGTTTATTTACTTATTCAGGGATAATTTCATGATGACAATTATCAATACCAGTTACAATTCCAGGAAGGTCAAAGAATGGGATTTTACAAAGAATATGTTTTGCAAAAAGTATACTATCTTCTTTTCATATACCAAGATGAGAGTCTAGATTATTTCTTTATTAATTTTTGCTTACTACTGAAGGAAAGATGATTTGCAATGCACTTTCAGAATCTGATTCACGCCCATCATTTTCAAAGCAGAGAAGAAAGGCAAGGAGGTGAGAGCAGGAGGAGAAAGGAAACGGCGCACGGGCTCAAGAGCTGGTATCACTGACAGTAGAAGGTACGTTCTCTGGTTAGCAAGGCGGAAGGGGAGCGGATGCACACATGATAGATACACGCTAGCATTCTAAAGCAGGAGACAAGAATGTCAAGAGTGTATTCGTCCCCCACCGCCAGATGGAAGGGCTATTATTATAAATGAAAGGCAGCAGTAGTGGATGCCAGGCACTTTTGTTGTGTGCCAGATCCTGAAGTCCAGATGTAAGCAGGTTACCCCTGGGACAGGACAGGCTTCAGCTCCCGCAGCAGAACAGAACCAATCACAGTTTTCTCGGTGTTGATGATAAGCTGGGCTGTGGAGCCTTCCTTCAGTTCCACTGTGACTAGCATCAGTGACCCACTGTGCACAGTTTTAGCTGCAAACCTTCAGGAAAGAGAGAGAGAGACCCTTTATCACAAGGGGGGAAAGGAGACAGCTTACATTCAAATAGGTTTAAAATAATTCCTTTTTTCTTAAACAGTTCATTGAAGGTTCCCTGTCACCCCAAATATAAAACCAAGCAACCTTCTGAGAAATAAAATCAAACAACCCAACAACAAAACAACCAAGTGCTCAGCCTGTGCTTACCATAATCAAGCCATTTCAGCGCACTTCGCGAACAGAACAACGAAGCAAGCCTATTTTATCTATTAGTTGGCAGATGCATGTGGACAAATCTCCATCGTGGTAAATTTGGGAGACATTCACTCACATGACAGTTCACCATGCATAGGGCCATTTAAAATAAGCCACTTTTTTTTTTTACTTCTAAAACATGTTAAGAAAGGTACCTTTCTCAAAGAGCTTGAAATTTTAATTCCTCATATCTGAAAATGATTATGCAAGGAGTTAGGTAATTTTATGTACATTATAAAATTCTTCCTAGTCTCAATGAATTCACTCATGTAAAAATATTCAAATTCAATCTCTAATGTTAATGGTAACACAGAACAAAACCACGTGACAGCCAGGAGCAGCCTCACACTTCTCTCCCCCCTCTTTCCTTTTAGTATTTAGAACATTAGATCCTTCTTTTTGCTTTAGAATAGAGTAGAGGAAACTTGAGGTCTAATGTGCTACTACTAAATTCCAAGACATGAAGAACCTACTAATTACATGGAATTAAAAGCAAAACTAGCCTTTTAAGCACTGCAATTGACTGAAAAGCCGTTGGAGGCACAATGAACTTCTGTCAATCCTGCTAATTCATTCTGCATGCCCAGTTGAGCCGGGAGCTGGGGAGGAAGAGGACTGGAACCTCCCTCCCAGGCCTCCATTTTTCCCACATGGAACACGTTTTGCACATTTGGGGGTTGGGGTGGGGGGGTCTGAATAAAGGGATGACTGGAGAAAAACAAAGTTGCTGCACACGAGCTTTTGAAAACACTAACAAGTGTAGAGCAGGTCTGTGACCTGCTGTGACCCCACTTTGCAGGGCCAATCCCCTTTCCCCTTTCTGGATGACACGAGTCTGAATCTGAGCCATCTGCCCCAATTTGCGCAACATCTTCAGCCACAATGGCACCCAGTTAGCCCTGACAAGGCTCACAATACATAAAGATAAAACTGCTGCGCTGACAGCATGCTGCGCACTATTCAAGAGCAAACCAACTGGTCAGTGTCTCATGTCTGACAATTAGCACGGGCCTTGCACACAGCCCACAGCGTCCTCAGGGATCTGTTTAATTACCATCAACATAAAAGAGGGAGTTTATCAGGAGACACTCAGAAAAACTTCACTCCCAACTTAATTAAAATATTAGCCACTTAAGCAGGAAGCAGATTCTCTTTAAATGAAAAGTAATTTCTTTTTTTTTAGTTTTTTAAAATGACATCAAAATCTTACATAATACACCTGATCCTTTTTTTTTTTTTTGAATCCTAACAAGCCATGTTTGGCTTAAATATAATAAAATCAGGAAAATCAAATTTTCAGCAAAAATTAGAATATAGACTGATAATATAACAAATATGCTCATCTTCATCTACTTCAACAACACATTTTTAAAAATGTTAGCTAACAGGGTGCTAACAAAAGCATGCCAGAAGTCTTCCCAGTCCTTTATTTATGTATTTTTCAAAAATGCTGGAAACCTACAAGGAATCAGAGACAGTTTTCCAAGAGAGAAACAACTGTTAGATGACCAGCCTAGGGATATAAAGCATGGTGATGTTTTAAAGAGGATTTTATAAAGCATTTGCAATACATATTCATCTGCTTTTTACAAGTACCCAGAGGTTAGGAACTCTGGGTACCCCCCCCACCTCTTCTTTGAGAGGACACAAAGATCCCCATCTCCTAAACACATGCGTCTCCCCCCAATCACTCCTTATAGTTTCTTTTGTCTGGATTTTTAAGAGTCTTTAGCTTCATAGAGGAATGCCATTTCTGTACTTCTATAAACTGCTACTGAAGAATACAAGGTGGCTCTATTTTCTCATTCATTCATTCATTCATTTGACTTTTCCTGCAGATTTGATTATCATACCTGCAATTCATTCAACAAATAATTCAACAGAGGTCCCTATTGTGACTATTGATATAATTATGTAAACAATAGTCTGATTAGTCCCTTTATTTACTTAACACTTGTGCCTTGGAACCTTAGAGAAGGAGATCACGGTTGAATCAGAACACAAAGCACTGTTGCTTGGATTTCAGATTGGCACTGCCCCAGGGCACATTTAATTTTTTTCTGTTAAAAACTTAAAGCATCAATGTTCAATCAAACCAACTAGGCAGAGGCTAATGTCAGTGATTAAAATTAGTGTCTTGGGCCTCTTTTCTAAATCCTGTTACAAAATCCTCAGTGTTGGAAAGACTAGGAACATGAAGCAAAGAGGGATTTGCTTCCTCTGCAGTGGAAGCGTGCTAAGCAAATCATCCTAGCAACAAGATCTGTTAGCTGGCATGGAGGCACCCGCCTGCTAGCTGTGTGCCTATGTTCCAGCAGCACCCAGGCTGCAAGCGATGCCACAGCAGAAGACAAGGAGATCAGATGTTCTGACACTCTCATTTCACAGTTCCAACAGGATGCTTTTAATTGGAACACGGAATGATTACAACTGGTCTGTTTTGGTCCATGGAAAGCAAATATCATTCCCCGCAAATTAATCCTGGAATTCTGAACAGACTATTTTTGAACATATACTTAAGAAACGGTAAATAACTAGTATGTAAGAAGCCCTGATTGTAAATGTTACATACTAAATTCAATGGTGATATAAGATTCTCTGTGCCTGGTATGGATCCAAGATTAATTATATTGTGACATCAATTTTTTCAGAAGGCACAGAAATTCTGATAATGATAGCAGCAGCTACCATTTCTGCTGTGTGACTGGAGGTGAGTGCTAAATACTTCACTGATCCCAGGAGGCAGGTGACTGATGAGAGAACAACTGAGGCCCACCAGAGCAGAGGCACTTGCTTGGGAAACAGCAACACATGGCAGAGCAGGAGTTCAAACCCCAGGCACCGATTCAAGGCCACACATTCTCTTCAGATGCAGAAACACAAACTCTAATATCTGTTTGTATCAGTCAACAGGTGCTTTTTAATATTTACCTAATATGCATATGACTTGCTATTGCTCATTAACTTTAAAAGATTTTCTTCAAAAATTAGGTGCTTGACTTTGGAGTATTCTATAATTCAAAGCATCTTGACTTGCTTCTTTGTTATATTTTTGAATCTTGTCCTTAAAGATGAAAATATTTAAATATCCTCTGCCTCTCACTCCTTCCAAAGTCACCAGTAATGAAACTATAAAGACTTGTTGAATGGAACTGGATCACAGTGAGAGGTTACTGGAGGGCTAATCAAACTAGAAACCCAGAAACACCCCAAATAGGAACAACTAAGTGGATGGTGTCTATGAACTACAGGCTGGTGTTGCTGAAAGAGGACATGGAAATGTTTTTCATGATTTTTATCTCTTTCTGACACTAAATGCCCTTGTTCATAATCGCCAACTGAGAAGGTAAACTGGATGTCTCTATGACATCTTATTAAATAAATGTCTTTCATCTGTAGCAATTGTTATTTTAAAAGATAAAATAAGCTCCTTTTAAGATCTTAGTGAAAAAAATGCTTCATTCTTCTTAAAATGTTACTTTGTCCTAACTATTACTAGAATGATAACTGCCAAAGGACAAGCAGTTCTAAACAAACACACTTTCTGCACTCTCTAAGGCACTGTTTCTGATTTGTGAGAAACTGGTTGTGGACCACAAATGTTCTTTGTTACAATGAAGTGAAACCCCACAATTCAACTGTTCTAAGGAGTACAATGTTAACAGCACAGCAAAAGCATCCCTATTTGGGCTGCATCTGCTCACAGCCTTCACAAACATGAGATCTCTTACTGGGAATCAGATTTGCTACACTTGATATAACAGCCCCAAGACATGCTCTGTCTTCCTGGCTTCTGAGTTCTCTAGTCTGTGCTCAATTTTCTTATGCTTTCCTTTCTACTGGTTACCAGAAACTGTGACAGTGGCCCACTCGGGCTAAAACTTTTTCCCTCCTACTTTGTACATGAAGCCTTCAATTACTGCCTGCTGAAGCAGACAGAATCCTATTAGTAAGAAAGACGATCACAAGATGCAGTGCCCTGCCCTAGCTGTATAAAAATAATTAGCCCAAAGTTGACAAATGTGTAATGAAGTCACACAATCATTATATGTAGAAATCCTGGTTGAATAAGGCTCCTAAACATCAATACCAAAGCATTAAGTTTCTGAAGGATTTAAAATTATGAATCTTTATTGCCTTGAGTTAATGCAGAACACTATAAGCAGGCATAGCTTTTTTTGTAAGTTGTAAAAAAATTCCATTTTGTTGTCTATAAAATTGTATTTATACTTAAGTCTATTATACTATTAATAGCAAGAAAAAATTTACAAGTGATTAAAGCTTTGAGAATTTATCCAGAGCTAAGTATTTTCCCTGATTTTTTAAGTTGCCCAGTAACACTATATGTATTTTCCTGTAACATTTAGATAAGAAGCATTAACATAAAAATAAACTGCCATTATAATTTAGGTTTCTCTAATTTCTACTCGATCACTTCAGCAGGATTGAAAATTTATTCCCACCCTCTCAGGTCAATGATACATTCTCGTTCTCTTTCTTTGTACAGAGAAGCTAAAACATTTGAGTGCACTTCTTAAAGAAGACATATGACATTCTAGTTACTTTAGAGCATTTTTGGTTTGTCTATTTGGTGGGGGTGAGATGAGAGGGTAAATAAAAAGCAAATTCTTACCCTGTTTTCTCTGACTCTTTACAAAATTGCCAACCCAGAAGAATACCTTTCTTTTCTTTTTCCTTTTTTTAAAACATGAAAACAGCCAACATATTCCTATTAGCAAAACTGTTGCATTATAGGACATTACCTCCTAGACATTAAATAAAAGTTAAATAAAGAACTCTTAAAAGTAAAAATCAGCTGTGAAATCTGAATACTTCTGAAATATTCCTATGTGCTTTCTATGTAAAAATTAACTGCAGTCTGCATTTGTTTTTCAATGACTGAGCCAGTAAAGTCCAAAGCAGATAAAAAGTCGTGCTGCCCTCTAGTGGACAACTACCAACCTCAGGAGAAACGCCCCTGGCTACCCAAGTCAACTCTCACTTTTTTCTGGACTCAAATCTGCCACACTGCAGACAAGACCTAGTCAGACACCTTCATATTCACAAATGTTTACACAAAGTCCTGTTGACAAGAGTCTCAGAGCTGACAAAACTCATACGCCAAAGCATTAAATGTGACAGGCTAGCAAAAAAAAAAAAAAAAAAAAAAATGTTTTTCACTGTAAACCTGAAAAATCACCCAGAATTTAAATCTCCTGGAGTTAGTAGAAGAAAAGATTCATTAAAAAAAAAAAAACAGTAACTCAGAGCTAGATGTAGTAGTTTATGCCTGCAATCCGAGAACCTAGGAGATGTGAGTTCTAACTATCCTTGGCTAAAGTGAGACTTGATTTCAAAAAACCGCACCACAGCCAGGCAGATCAAGCTAAACCAACCTAGTACATCAACTGAAAGCACGAATCTGAAGCCAAACAACAGCAACAACGAAAAATGAATCACAAGCCAATCACACAAACAAACGAACATCTATCCACAGCATCCCCAGGGTTAGTCTATGAATACAAGACACAAGCACTGAACCCCCTAATCAAGAAGTGACCGTGCCATTTGAAAGAAGCTACACGTGCTGGGAGGCAGAACAATTACATAAAATATGTATTCCACTACTAAAAACCTTAAACTGCTACATACATGGCAATGGTGCTTATTTGGATAAATTTAAGAAACCATTTTGTATAGAAGTACAGAAATTATGTTTCTGTCTGTATTTTAATTTTTTTATTTTTTATTATTTATTCAATTGTGCATGTGTGCGCATGTGTGTGTGCGCGCGCGCGTGTGTGTGTGTGTATGTGTGTGTGTGTAGAACCATGGACGAATTCGGGAACCACCATGGACGCCTCCACCTCCTCCTTGTTTACTCTGCCCCGGGATTCACAGGCTCCACCCTACCAGGACCAGAAGCGCAGGCCGCCCCCGCTTCCGCCCGGCGTCTATATGTGGGGTGTAGGATCCGAACTCAGGACCTTCTGCCTGCAAGGCAGAGGCTTAACCCCTGAGCCACCTCTCCAGCCCCCTGTCTGTATTTTAAATAAGATTTTAATTTTAAAACTAAAATACACTATCTTACTGTGAATAAAATAAATTAAAAAGCTGACTGTCTAACATGGACACACTGTCCAATTCGCAACTCTAGGCATTCTTTTTTTTTTTAAACAGGACTTCGAATTAGCAGATCTAGTACTCAAACACAGTCCTATTTATTTATTTATTTTTAAAATTTCTTTTAGTGTGTGTGCACGCACGTGTGTGTGTGTGTGTGTGTGTGTGTGTGTATGTAACAGAGCGCTGTGTACATCTGTGGAGGCTCAAGGGTGACTTGGGAATCATCATTGCTCTGCCCTCTAGTTGCCCTGCTCTGGCATTTCCCAGGCTCCACTTCCAGGGCCGGAAGTGCAGGCCACCACCATTTCTGCCAGGTGTTTTCACCTGTGATTTCAACTTAGGGTCTTTTGCTGGTAAGGCACAAGCCTAACCTCTGAGCCATATCTCCAGCCCAACTCTAGACATTCTTAATAATCAATGGCTAGAATAACAACAGTAAAACATTTATTCTACTGAAACTGTTATCACCCAGCACTTGCAATTTAGAAAGACTAAACAAAAGCTAAACCATTAACCAAAATATTTGGGAGGAAGTGAGTACTGAATACAAGCTAATGAAAGTAGCTCCAGGACCTACTGAGCAGCTAAGAACCAAAATAGCATCATGGAGCGCAGTGTCTACCCTCACTCGGGTAGCACATCATCACAGTCTAGGCTCAATCTGTTCTCTTGAAATGATAAGGTGATTCTGTGAGACACTATTTTTCAGTAACAATATTGACACAAATATCAGAATTCTTGATACAGGTTAGTAAGTAAAATCATTGAGACTGTTGAAAGACAAACTTTTACTTGTGATGGACACTGTTTTACAGATATTGCAATAAACTACTGCAATTAATATACCCTCTTCTTGGGATAAACATAAGAGAAAAAACTAAATCAAACATTTCACTGAGCCTGAAGTATAGCTCAGTGAAACATGCATGTGGCATGTGTGTATATAGGCCCTGAGCATGTGCACACGTGCAGACAGACAGACACACACACACAGTCACCTAGTAGAACTAGTGATCCTGACTGGCTAACTGTACGTGTTGTATGGCTGTCCTTTGCTAAATAAACCAGCGAAGTCTTCAACTATGGATTCCCAGACATGTGCTTTCTAAGCACTTGGAGTGCCGGCCAACATGCAAGCCCCAGGATCCTGTCCCAGATTCACTGAGATCAGGTCTGCATTTTCCCCAGCTGCCACACGATCCTTCTCAGATAAACATCCTTAGAGCTAAGGCTCTAGTCCTGCCCGTTTCCGATCATGGCCCTGCTTGTGTGCACTGCTACCAGAGGATGAGCAACACCAGGAGGCAAACATGTCTGTTCCGACACTGCTGAACAACTTTCCTGAAAACACTCACTGGTTTGTTCTCAGAGGATCGTGAGAAATCTTTTCTGGCCCTGTAGGAGCCACAACTTCTACAACTGGGCTCGTTAGCCTCCCTTAGAACATGGCAGAACTTGACCTTTTTCCTTAAAGTCCCCTCAAACACCTTATTTCCACATTATTTTCTTGATGCTTGGAGACTCCTAGGATGGACAGGACATGGCCTACATTTAAGAGATGTAGGAAGAGATACTCTATTACACATTCAGTAGATGGTTTCTGGGACAGACCTCATTCCTCCACAACAACTGTGATTTAGAAAACAGCAGACTGGCACAGTGGCCATGACTGCAAATCTCAGGAGGGTTCTCTTCTCAGGCACCTTTTCCAGGAGCACGTAGAGCAACTAACAGGAAGACCAGGAACCTTTCTGAAGGGTGCACTGACTGTTTCTACCACTTGTTTCAGATCCCAACTCAACATCAAGCAATCTAACAGCAGGTATGCTTTCTCAGCTGACCCTCGAATCCTGAGCTACTGAGGAAATGCTCTAGACCTTTGAATGAAGTCTTATGTGTCTTCCTTCCTCCTTCCCTTCCTGTAGTATGCAGACTGGACCTAGGGCTGCAAGAAAGCCAGACCAGCGCTCTGCCACTCTGTTGTATGCCAGCTCTCTCTCTCTCTCTTCTTCCTTCCCTCCCTTCCTGTCTATTTAGTTAATTTTTGAGCTCAAGTCTTCCTCCGTTGTCTGGGTTTACTTTGAGCTTACTCTGTAACCCAGGCAGTCTTTGAACTTTGATTTCTCCTGCCTGGGTCTCCTGAGTAGTTGAGATCACAAATTGTGCCCTCAGGCCTAGTTAACTTCTTAATGAGAGACATTACTTGTTGACGGAGGAGCAACTTTTTCTATTAATCATCCACAATCTGTTTTCTCTTTAGACTATATAAATTTTTTGCCTTTTTTCTATTAGTCATCCAATAAAAGTTCCTGCTTCATAGTACTACATACTTCTGCACATTAATGAAAAGGTTTACCTTTCTTAAAAATTCTTGCATTATTTTGTAAGTTGGTATTCAACAAAAATGTATTCAAATTTTTGGGAATAGCAAGAATAAGTAATTTTGAAATTAAGCTATGGGAACTTTATTCACTGAATGGTTAGGAAGAATATTACTTATGCTTGTTAAAAGTTTTCTAAGAAAGAATGCTCTTGAAACCTAAAGAGAACATAGGCCAACAAGGAATACTTTATCATATTAAAAATTTGAGTATCTTAAAATACTAATAATGTAAGTACCTTTTATGTTTAGTATTTAAAAAAAGTCAATCATTGTTAATTGGCATTGGTCCTGCCCTTTATAAGCTAAAAAAAAAAGCAATTAGTACAGAAAGGAGTTATTAAAAAATCTTGTAGGATTTTAATTTTATCATTAGCAATTAAAATGTAGATTTAAATACAGAACTATACTAACTCCATAGAGTGTTGTAATATTAGATACTAGAATTAATACTAGAACTTAATAAGTGGTATAAACTGTTCATTTTTGTTATTAAAATGTAAGTAGCAATTGTAACATTTTTAAGTGAAATTAGGAAAAGTCACAGGTGTGGACCTTGAAAACAATTGTTTATTTTCATTTGCTCTAACTGCTACCAATTGAAGAATGATATTACACATTCATCAAGTAAATTTGAGTCAACTTCTAAATGAAAAATATAAATAATGAAGCGCTATGACCTGGAAGCTTTCTAAAACCTAGGTTGTTCTTGCAGAAATACTGTTGTAATACACTATGAAATACTTTCTGTAAATATGGTGGGACCAGAGAGTGAGTTAAGGCAGCATAAATTCTTTCTCATGTAGCTATACGCATCTTAGACACTCTGGACTTCAGTGACCTGGGCTGCTCCTCCCTTAGGTAATGGCCAAGGTCCCGGCCACAAATGCCAGGGCTGAACAAGAAGACATCAAGGGATCCTGACACATTAAATGTGACTGCAGCGTCTGCACACCATGGTCAAGTATAAATGGTTTTCACCTGTCTCCTGCGTGGGAGCACTGACTGACCAAGCATTCAGCTCCAGGCAAACTATGTTTCCATAGGAACTATAAAACTGGCTTTTGAGTTTCAGGTCTTCCTGTTCTCTGGCCTTCTTCTATTCTCGGGAGTGCCTCTTCTTTAATAAGCTGTTGCCATTTTTATCACCAGGAAAAAAAAGGATTAGAAAAGTATGCTGAGTCTCCAGGGAAGATTGCATTCATATTGTTTAGTTTATTAGACTTTTCATCTCAGAATAAAAATTTGGAAGATTACTTTTGGTTTCAGGAAAGTACAACACAAAGCAACATTAGCAACTGCCCTCTGGAATAAACAAGCGAATCACGTGCAGAAGCTGACACAGAAGTTCCAAGGTGAACAATAATCACCCCGTGACTCTGACACGGAAGAAGTACTAAATAAGACCACAGTGCCTGCAGCTCTGGCAGTTATGGTGGGACTTCATGCTACGAGCTGGGAGTTAGAGCGGACACATGATACTACCATATTTTAATACTTTAATAAATCTACAAACTCATAAAAAATAGTTTCTTTTAGAGGAAAAAGCACAGGGAAGCAAAAAGAAGTATTTACAGATGGGGGTACAGCTCACTGGTAGAGAGCTTGCCCAGTATGTGAAAGGCTCTGGGTTTAATCTCCAGTTCTACTATCCCCCCCCCCAAAAATTAAAACAACAACAACAAAAAATCAAGACTAGAAAACTCAGAATGCAAACATTTATTTATTATGAAAGCTATTGTTTGCTTTGTTTCTCTCATTAAGCAATGTCAGCAAAGAGCTAAAGTAAATCTGCATGAAAGACCTGGCTTTCATTTTCTTAGTTTACCTCACCCTAGGTGAGACAGACAGGACTTGCCATGATTAAGAATGGAAGCATCAGAGCTCGTGAGTGATTTACTAAAGAATTCTTCCCTCCCTCCTTAAAAAAAAATACACCGTACATGTTTTTTTTTTTTTGTTTATTTCTATCCCAATTAGTATAGTGCAGTTAGGCAGCGCTCAACAGTAGCACATCAGCTCTTCTGATGTCAAGTCCAGTGTTCTTCTGTAGCGTCACAAAATTACACTTCAATCTCTCCTTTTACTTTTCTATCCATTTCCAAACAGATGAAGAGTGCACACCATCAGAAGTAATAACCTGCCTGAGCTACCAAGCCCAGGAACTGCAAAGTTATGTCTAGTGGCCCAATTATCCACAACGTTTCTCATCTAGCACCCCGGGGGCTGGGGGAGGCGGGTGTGAACAAGGAGGTCTAAAGGATTTCTTCTTGATCCTAACTTTATTTTCTGTACCTGACACTGAAAGAATGAACTGAATAAGGCATGTAGATAATTTTGTGGCAATTCTCATGCGCTCATAAAAGAATATGCAATAACCATGAGGTTAATGAGCAATTCTCTTTGCTTTCACTTAAGCCACTGGTATTGAGCACAGTACAGACAGCAGGCATCCTTCTCACACTTGCTGTGCTGCCAGGACGAGGGACCTGGGTGCTATGCTTCAGGTACTCCCTGGGGGAGGACAAGCTGCACTTGGTCCACACTGGCTGCCCAGCGGCCTCCAGGAAATCAGAAGCGGCTGCAAGCGGCTGCAAAGGAGGGCTTACCAAAGGGAGGCTTCAAGTCCTTCCTGGACAAGCACCCAGAGCAGCAAATGAGGCAAACTCCTAACCTTTTCATAAAAGGCATTTTTACAGATTGCTGAATGATGACAAAATGCACATGTGCTCTTGTATCTCCTTCAGAAGCCATAGCAGGGCAACAAAGATGCTATGAAATGGGAAGGAGCTTGACAAAATCCAACCAAACAGGCCACAGGGTTAGGGCTCTTACTGCTCGATGGTCAAAGGACTGAGAATTGGTCTCCCCACCTCCCATGCTGGCATGCCCACCTGTGGATGTTATCCTGGCCAGAAGGCACTGCACCAAGGTTGGCAACGTTGACAATCTTCTGAAGGATGGTGGAGGGTGTGAAGTTCTGTGGCGCAGCGATGATTGTAGCAGAAATCTCATTCATCCCGGTCAGCGATCCTGGAGAGAAAAGACAGACTCCATTATCTGACTGCTTTGCGAGGATTAATTAGTCAAACAACATGAAGTCCACAGTGAGAATTTGAAAACTTTTCTGAATGAAAAATAGCACTTTAGAATTTAATTCACGATTATCATAGAATCAAAACATTACCAGAGTTTCAAAGATTTTGAAAAAAATCTCCACTGGGCAGGAACTACATCAAGATGCAGTCAAAAATCATCCTTCACAATCTAACTGTAACTATGACAGGCTGAAACCGGAATCACAAACATGTAATTTGGAATTTGGAAATTTTCCAGTACTTGGAATAATATAATTTGGGCTATGCAAACTGCTAAACACTTACTTATAAAATACTGTAATTTGTCATTATTAATTTTTTTTTCTGTTCATTCAAAAGTTTATCAACTGGCAGCATTATCGATGGATGGCTCCACAGGACAGAGCAGTCACCTCACCAGTGTCTGAGGTGACTGAACGGGTTACCCAGTTCTTCAAAGGTCAGTTTTAAGCTATACCTAACAATAATATTTTGACTTCGAATAGAACTGTTCGATAGTGGCTGGCTGATAAAGACACAGTCAGACTTCTGAAGCAAGACACTTGACAATAAGAAAAACACTAATGGCAAAATCCTAAATTCCAGAGACTTTTCACAAAAAAAAAAATTAAAAAAAAAAACCAAGTGAAGCAAAATCATAAGCAAACTTTACAGAGTTAGCACAGGACACACTGTTAATATCAGAACTCACGTGACAATGCTCAGGGGATGAACTCACAATACCTCAAACTCACGAGAAAGAATCCTGAAATTTAGTGCTTGGGTTAAAAGACCAAAATAATTATGGTAAATGCCATGTATTTGGATCTGTGGTGTGGGTCACGCATACCTAACAGTGTCTAGTATAAACACAACAACCTTTCGAGATGGCTGATGATGTGCACAATGGCTTACATAATTTAGGAAAATGGTAAAAATCCATTTTCATGTTTTCAAAAGACCTAAGAAAATATAGACCTTCACATTTAACCTACAGGTGCATCTACTTAATTTAGCTATTTACGGAAGAGGTAATCGGAAATTTTAAAAAGTATCTCTGATTAACAGTATGAAGACACTAACGGCTAATAATGTAGTAAAAAGTCTTTTTCTACTCATCAGATTGAAAATACAATGATCTCCTTCTGACAAGGAGCACTTTTTAGGAACCACTTTCAAACTCTAGGAACACTGTGTTCTGTCTTAAGCTGTTTAACTTCAATATTAGGCAGAAGCTTTAAAAACTATACAAGCAGTCAAACACTGCTTTTAAGTGAAGCGCAGTGGCTGACATAACACTGTCGAGAGATGTGTGTTCTCATTTAGGATTTAAACCTTCTCCATTAAGCTCTATTGAAGAGCAACTGCTGAATAAATGAATGCAACTATGTTTATGTTAAAAGCCTGTTTCCCGCAGCATGTAATTAAAGGAAATGCTGTACAAAGCCAGTACTTTTGTCAAGCTCCTGCAAATGGAAAGATGGATAGCACTCAGAGAAGTGAATGCATTGCTTCATATTTAACCTTAACACTCTTGTCATTAATGGTTTGTCTAACTTGTTCCATAAAAGACAAGGTACTGCTCCATTGAAGTAAAATTAAAAAAATCAACTAAACCATGCTTTTCAGAACAGAAGATTCATTATCGTCAGCTAATGTATTGGCATAAAGCAAAGTAACATCCTATCAAGTAAGGCACACATTCAATCTGCCTTCCCACCCCCCTTTATTTTTAACTCATGCTGTTTTATTGTTATAGGCAATTTGTACCACTCAGCATGACAGTGTAAACTGAATCAAGATTAATTTACATGCAAAAGAACACTTAGGAGAGCAGCATGGTAAGCAAATGTATTGTCTCGATTGCTGAGGTGGAAAAAGAACCTGGAAGGAAAAAAAGGTGCTCTAATTAAGGGGCATCAAATATGATTGCTTGTGGTAGTTAAGGGCCAGAAAATAGCAAATGTCTGACCATTTAAAGAATTAGCATCTTGCCAGCTAGGAACCCATAAGATGGATGCATAAATCACAATAAAATTAAGTAAACATTTTAGGTTTCTTAAACCAGAGATTTTGCTAAATGAAAATGTATCTGGTATTCTTAAATTAACAAGAAAGAAAACTCTGCCATGAAATCATTAAAAGTTTGTCCAATATATGTAACAATGGCAAAGTTAATGGGAGAATATTTTTAAATTGTCAGAGTAAAGAATTGGTGGTTTCATTAGAATTCATCACAGTTTTGGTTAGAACGGAGGGCAAGATCTAATTTAGGTTACTCAGTTGTAACTGACTATTAAAACGTAAACAGTAATGTAAGGAATCATATTTGAAAAGATTCTTCTAAATCTCAGATTTGCCATTTGAATGACAAGAAGAGAATGACTTAAGAACAGGCAGCCTGAGACGAACTGGCTGAGGTCTCTTCAAATGACCTGCTTGAGGGAACCAAACTCACTTTTTAAGTGAAAAGAGATTCCATGCATTTTACGGTATTGAATGGTGCTATCCGATAGCTCATTAATGAACTGCAGTGGTCCAAAGTCAAAATAAATAAATCATACTCAGCTGAAGGCTCAATAATATGAATACTATAAATACTTCCAATATATAGGACATCCCAATCTTTGATTGAGCACTTTGCTTACACTCTTGTTGATATAAACACGAACACCTAACAACAGAGAGAGCAAAGTATCAAGCTCTACACTAGAAATAATCTTTTGTTTTACAAATATTAATATATGTAACAATTTGTAAAGACCACTGTTATTTTGTATTTTACACACTTTCAGTTTTATACAGCTTTAGAATAAAATGTTTTTTGATTAATATTTTTCAGTTAAATCCTAATTAACATGCTTAATATACTTTGTGAATTTTAAAATATATGCCCTGTGAAATGAGATATTAATTATGTAAATTCATTTTCCAAGTAGAAAATCAGGTTAAAACTAGTGTGTAATAAAATATATACACACTTATTCAATCACTGACATTTTATCTTACAGAACTTTGCACTGACAATATATGAAGAAATGATCTTTTATTTTGATTTGCGATTTTCTGTTGGTAAGTTATTTTCAGGTGAAAGAAGCTAAGCATTCTTCCTAGAGCAATCTAACAAATCCATGTGTACAGTTGCGGATTGAGACCTCTATTATAAGCCCGCTGAAACCCGTAACTAAAAGGATAGCATTAGAAAGACTTCTGAAACCTGTGCTAAATTTGCCAGCATCAAGTCCCGCATCAAAGAATGAATTCAGGAAGACAGAAAGAATGATACAGAAATGCCAAGAGACCTGCAAGGATTTACAAATACTTCATATAAACAAATTTTCAAATAGCTTTATTCAGAGTAGCCTTTCTGCTCTATTAAACATAGCAAACAGCTGCCAGATTTATTCAGACAAATAATCAACAACCATAGAAGTAAAATGGCAGAAGAAAAAGGAATTTTGGCAACAAGTCCATAGAGGCCTGCAGCTATTCTCCAAGTGTACCTCTCTCATGCACTTACGGTTCTGTATGGCTAGTCAGCGAAAAATCCCTCAGTCACAGCAGAGCACAGAAAAAAAATTGATCGAAATAGCAAGTACTCCAAACAAAAGCTGAGGGAGAGCAAGGGTGTACGGTAATCTGCTCCTTCGGACATACTTTAGCCTCACTTCTCAAGAATGGAGCGTCCCCCTAACAAGCATGTGCCAGACCCTTTGCAAAGCTGGTGCGCCACTCACCTTGTTTGCTGAGCAGATGGAGAGCAGAGGCAGGCTTTAGCCAGCAAAGGGTAAGAACAGCAAATGTGAGATTGATTCAGTTTGTCATTGGAAAAGTAAAATCACAGCGAAAATTTCTTCTACAGTAAGTCAACTTTCAAGAAACCAAATGCAAAATTGGAATTATTCTTTTTTTAAAAAAATCATATAAAAAACTCTGAGAAGACTGTAAATTAAGACTTGTCTGAGATTTTTCTTGGTGGGTTTCTTCCACAACAGGTCTTTTTTGACAGTGGATTGGAAGGGTTTGGAGGAAAAGAACTGGGGGCTATATTACCAAGTGCCAGGAAGCATCTTTCTTCTTAGGTGCAGGGTGCTATGTGTGTGCCCATTTTCTGGAAGCTAGAGGGACATGATTCAATATCCAAAATGAAGGGATTTCTTAATAACACCCTCCAGAGAGAAAAATAGCCTAGAGGCTCACAAAAGTTAGGTTTAAAATTTCTGCTACAGCATTTAAAATCACCCTGGTTTCATATACATTGTTCTTAACACATAAAAATCAGTGCTATTTCTCTAAGTCTACAAAAGCCCCTCATTTTAATTAGAAAATGTACTTGACTATGGGTCAAGTATGGGAGATTCATACTTTCATTTTGCTATAAATATTTTATTTTGATATATATTTAAACATCTGACCTATTCAAAACATTTCTTTTAATATATGCAACTGGGGCAAAAGAAAACAGGCATTTATAATTAGGGCTTTATTCTGAAGGGTACATTACTGTGTATGGGGAAAAATACTTGAGAAAAGATGAAGAACAGCTCTGTACCAACAAGCAAGCAACAGACACACAGAGAAGCCTGGGGTTCGTGGTGGGATATTAGTGAGCCTCCAAGCGCTGGCGTTTTCAAAGACTACAAAAAACATTAGTAGCATCAGGTCAACAAAGAACTCTCAGTGGTGAAAGACTAATCAAAGATCAACTTATTAAAGACATATTAGTAAGTTTCCAAGTCTGCCAGGAATATATACAAACATGAACTTTAAGGTTGCTTTGTCAGTGCAAAGCATTAAACAATGGGAAGACTGAATCCTGGTTTCTATGTGCATGGAAATTTACTCTAAAGACTGCTGGAAGAACAGGCATATATGGCTGGATACATGAACTTCTAGTGAATTTTGTGACCTCTCACCTTGCTCTTTCTTAAAATCTTTCTCTGACATGGCCACGGGTAAAAGCAGCTCTCCAACAGGTGGTTGAATACTGACACTGAAGCAATCTTCCTTGGTACTAAGAAAGAAAGCAAAGATGACCAAAGCTTAAAAAACACTTCTTAATGCTATGCAGTTAAATAAATACAAAGAAAGCATATGCTAGCATTTAAATTGGTTCAACATCATAGCTAAACGAGCCTGAAGATTTATTTCTTAAACAATACTTTTTAAAAAAAACTTATGTTTTAAATATCTGGTATCTCAATCCAAATGGCTTTTCAAAACTATACACTTATATAGCAAATTACATAGTTTGATATAGAACTGTATTTACTCAATGCTAGGATTAAACTGCGGCCTCAGCACTACTAAGCACAAGATCAGCCACTCAGCAATGGTTCAGAGTGATTCAGAACTTAAACAGCAAGTGCCAGGGGTGCAGGCTTGCAATCTCAGCAGTCATGGAGGCTGAGGCAAGTGGCGACAAGCTCAAGGCAATCTGCGCTAGGTAACAGCAAGTTCAAGCCCATTTTGAAACAAAATAAAAATAAGGAACTAGAAAGGCATTCACATAAGCAGGAGGCAAATTTTATTTTCACTTTGTATTCCTAAAATGTAGAAGAGGAAGAGCTTTAGCCTTCCTCCCCCCGCCCCCAACCGCCTTGAAGGTGTGTGTGTGTGTGTGTGTGTGTGTGTGTGTGTGTGTGTGTGTGCAATGTGAATGCCAATCAGAGGACACTATATGTGCCATAGAGGCCCAAGAGTGACTTCAAGAGTAATCCTGAGTTGCTTCTACCTCCTTTTTGCTTTGATCTGGGATTT
Organism: Typhlomys cinereus; assembly: GCA_023101885.1. Taxonomy (NCBI): domain Eukaryota; kingdom Metazoa; phylum Chordata; class Mammalia; order Rodentia; family Platacanthomyidae; genus Typhlomys; species Typhlomys cinereus. The sequence continues at coordinate 215,177 of JALPQD010000319.1, forward strand.
CTTGGATTCCACCTTCCAGAGCCAAAGGCACAGTCTGCCGCCTTTCCCACCTGGTATTTTTACATGGGATCTGGAATCCAAACTCAAGTCCTTCTGCTTTGTATTATAAATCCTTCTACAGCCTTAACCCCTGAGCCATCTCTCCAGTCCGGTTTGATTAGTTTTTATTTTTGATTTCTGTTTGTTTGTAGGGTAGAATCCAGGCTGGCCTTGAACTCCTGATCTTCCTGCTGCCATCTCCAAGGGATGGGATTAACTATGTGTGCCACCAGGTCTAACTTTATTTGTTCTTTATCCACAATTAGGTATTTGCTCATCTAAAAACTTGCTTTTTAAATTAAAAAAAACTTCTCATTTTCTGATAGAGTTATTTGTTGACTATGTGGAAAAGTTATCTTGAATAACAGGATGTGAAGAATTAGAAAAATTAAACTATTTCTAGCATCAGCTACGATAAGGAATACAGAATATAAGAATGTCATTACATCCATGAAGATACTGTCAATAAAAACAATAGAAGTATTTTACATCTTTCAAAATTAGGTTCTTGAGGTTAGATTGATGAATTTCAGTTATGAGTATACTTGGCTGCAAGTAAGGAAGAAATCAGACTCAAGAGTTTCTTGAGACACAGCTGTTTATTGTACAATACATGTCTTGGTGTTCCTGGCATGGGCTCATGTAGTGGCTTGCAGAGGGACCCAGGTGACTTTCCTCATGGCTTCCAGACGGTTGCTGAATCTCCAGGTACCACTTTTACACTCCATTTGGAGACAGAAAACGGTGATGCGGGGTGAATAAATAAGCCCACCAAACCTGTTCCTTTTTTTTTTTTTTTAAATCAATACAGCTACAATTTTTCTGTTCATTGTCTCTTCGGGCTAGAACTAGATCCTCTTGGTTAGTGGGAAGTGTTGCAGTTCACTCACATTGTTGCTGATAAAATCATGACAAAGTTGCTTAGGGAACTTTTTCTTACAATTTTCTGGTTACAGTTCTCCTCCGGTTTGGCAGGAGAGCATGCCCAGGGAACTCGTGAAACTCAAGGAGCCTAGAAAGTCACCAGATTCACAAGGGCCGTCCCCAGTTGTGCAAGCAAAATGGGGAGATGAAGCTCTTTGGTAGAGCTGCCTGCAAGTTGCATAGAGCTCCAGGGATGCAGCTTTCTCAGGCCAACATCTATGCTTAGGTGGGCTTTTTTTATGATGTAGTCATCCAAATCTCTCAAAGTCTCATCTGTAAAGTCCTACATTAGTCCTGCAAATAACCTTAGTAAACTTATGATTTCAGCAAGTTCCAACAGGTCCATTGTTTCTCTGGTCTACTGATGGTGCCCTAGTTGAAATGAATAGACCTCTCTCTTCTCTCTTCCTCTCCCTCCCTTTCTCAATCATCCAGGATTGCTTCTACCTTTTTTGCTTTGCTTTGGGATTTGTACTGCTTCTGCCTAATGTTTTACTCAGGACTGTCTGCTTGACAGGCAGAGTCTTAACCCCTGAGCCATCCCTCCAGCCCTATATTAGTTTTCTATTTAGCATGCTTAGTCCCACTAAGGTTTAAACTGACTGAGTTCTAACTACTTGTTTTCTTTCTTCCTTTTTTTAGGAGTTATTATATATATATATATATATATATATATATATATATATATATATATACACACACATACACACACATACACACACATGTATATAGTCTTAGTTATGATATTTAATATTTTGAAACTTAACTGAGCTTCTGTTTGTCGTCAATCTACTTGCAAAATATAAGAATTCTAGCATATCATTTATTCTTGTACTTATCTATTTTGAGATTTTGGTTTTCTTTTATGATATTCATTTTTTCTTATCATGCCAATAACTCTTTTATAAGGCAGCAGACCATACAGGAAGAATTATTTAAAAACTCTTATGTGTGGATATGTATAATATGGTACATGTGGTGGTCAGGCGACAACTTTACAGAGCTGGTTCTCTCCTTCACCTTTTACATGCTGGTTCCTGGGACTGAACTCAAGTCCTCAGGCTTGCATGGTAAGCACCTTTCTTTACTCCCTAAGCCATCTTGTTGGCCTAAGGCAGAAATTTACCTTTCCCTCTTATTTTGTCTTTCTTTGAGTCAGACTTAAAAAGCAAATTCTACTGTAATATTTCTTTGAGTAACTCTTTTACAAATGGAGTTAAGTGGCAAATTGAATTTCTGTCCTGTTTTTTTTTAAAAAGTATATTTGGTATTTTCAAAATTGTAAAGGTTGTGTGCTCTGCCTTGTGGCCCCTAAAACTGAGGAGAGCACTTGTGAGAAATATTCCATTCTCACTGCTCTTTTTTAGGTAAGCTGCTTCCCCGCATCAGGATTGCTTTCTTTTCAAAAATTTCATCAGACTGTGACTTTTCAGTCCTTCGCATTCACTCCATTTAGCCTTTGCTGAGTCCTTCCAATCTGAGGGATTCTGACTGCTTTCTTTTCCTTGAGGGACATGCTCTTCAGTAATTTCTTTTAACTACTTCTTGTCCATCTTTCCACATTTCCTAGTAAATGAAGCCTTTAACCTTTACTTCCTATTTTTCCTCTTGGTTTGGTTTGAATGCAACTGCCCCTTACTGACGCATGTGTGTGAACATATGATCCCAGCTGGTGGTGTTGCTTGTGAAGTTGTGGCACCGCTGGGAGACGGACTCTTGTTGGAACAAGCGCATCAAGGACGTGGACCTTGAGGTTTGATAGTCTCTCCTCCCCACCTAAGGATGCCACCATCGCATCCTTCCATGATAGGCTATCCTCTCTGCAGCTGTAAGCCCAAATAATAGATTCTTTCTTCTATCAATTGCTTGGATCAGAATACTTTACCACAGAAATGGAGCAGAAACTATTACACATCCCCTTTTCTTTCTGCTCTCCGTATGAGAGTTTTGTGGTCCTGTCTTTTAGAGCCTTGACTCTGTATTCAACAGAGTCAAGAGTCTATTCCATGACTGCTTCTTTAGTGATCACTGGTTCTTTATATTCTTTAGCCTTCTCAGGTTGCTGCTTTCCTTAAAAGTTTGGTAATCCTAAAGTGTTCAGATACATTTATAACAAAGAACTAAGTCTGATTAACACAGCAAGTGTTAAGAATTCTAGCATATTATTTATTTTTGTACTTATCTATTTTGAGATTTTGGTTTTCTGGTGCCTCAGTTTACTTATCTGTAAAGTGGAGATGACACTTAAAAGGACTATTGTGGAAATTAAGCAAATGGACACAGTAGCTGTTAAGTAGTAAGATCCTGAAGATGCTTGTTGTGCATCGAAATGCTGACTTGCTCTCCCACAGGCTCATGTGCTTGAATCTTTAGCTTGGGAAGGTCACGGCACCTTTAGGAGGTGAAGCCTTGCTGGAGGAGGCAGTCAGTCACCGAGAGTGGGCCCTGAGGTCGGTTAGCCCCGCCCTGCTGGAGTGAGTCTGCTCTTAGGCACGCAGCAGCTCTCAGTGTGAATGACGGACGTGACCTAAATCGCCTTCAGCTTCTGCCAACCATGCCTTTCCTGCCATCACTTCTCTACATGCATAAACTGAATAAATCTCCCTTTTTCCCCTTAAGTTGCATGAATTTGGATATTCTTTCACAGCAACAGGTAAGAGTAAACAATAAAGAAATCAGTAACAGAGAACTAGGGTGTTGTTGCTGTGAGACTGTGAAACTGATGCCAGAAAGTAAAGATATGTGATCATTGCTGTGATGTGGCTAGTGTGCCTTTGGAAATGTTTGTTGGGAGAAATATGGAGAACTTTGGGTCTTTGCGCGGGAAAGCCTTTGTATCTTGAAGATGGGACTTAAGGGGTCATTCTAGTGAGAGATTAGAAGAAATGATGCTGTTAGAGATGGAGACAATGGAATCCTAGCTTGTGATGGTCCAGTGGGGGACAGGCTATGTTTGGAATTGTATGAGGGGCAAATAGAGTGATGTATTAGCAGAGAAATTAATTAAGTTTGCCCTTGACCGGGAAACTTAACTGAAGTCAGTGTTTGATGGAAGAAGTTTCAAGACAATACAGTCTTGACAATGTGGCATGGTTACTTTTTAGTGCTCTTGTTCAGGGTTATGAGAAAAAAGAAAAAAAAAGAATCAGGTAGGGGATGAAAATTGGGGGAGGGGTTGATAATGAAAAATGCAATGGTAAACTTAGAGTTGAACCAGGAAGAGACAGAGAACAAAATGGTGACTCTTGCTAAATAGATAAATTCCATTAGTAAATCAAAGCCTGCTCTCAATCTGGATAATAGAAGATAATTTGCCCTACCCTGAAGGCAAATTCTTCAGGGAAGGTTCCCACCCATAAGAATGTAAATTCTTTTAGAAGGAAAAAACTAAAGAGCTATTTTCCAAAGGAATTTTCTGCTCAACTAAAGCAACTGCCCAAGAGAGATATTCTTCCCAGCATCAATACAGAGAAGCTGAACAACTAAAATTCCAGAACTGGGCAAAGTCATCCATGTAGTCCTAGCTTTAGAGGCATCGAAAAATGCAAGGAGGAGGAGATCTTGAATCCCTCCTTCAAGGTTTCAGGAAATGGCAGAAAGCCAGGCAGTATGTGGCAGGAAGCCTGGCCCAAGAAGGGCAGTTTGTGCTGCGTACTTAAAGCCTGGTTTTCTGTTAAGTGAAAATGTTAGAGATGCCAGAGCCAAGATGACATCTGCCAAGGAGAGCTGTACACCCTGGGAGAAGCAAGCCCAAGACAGTGATGTGCTCTATGGGCAGCTGTGTTGGAGGAATGGAACCCAGGGCCTTTGGAACTGAGATGATTTCAACAGGAAGCTCATTTTGTCCTACTAGTTTTTGATCTTGTTATGGACTGGTCTTTCACCGATATGCCCACCATTCCTTCTTTTTGGAATGGGAGTGTTTGTTCTATGCCATTGTATATTGGAAGTATGTAATTTGCCTTTTGATTTTATAGGAAGCTTTGGACTTGGGACTTTTGGACTGTATTAGGACTACTGATATAATCTGTGTTGAGACTTAAATTTGGACTACTAGCACATGAAATAAACCTGGGAAGGAAGGAAATGACTGCTTTTTTCACCAACACAGGTGGGGCTAGTTTCACTCTATTGGTGGAGAACTTGAGGCTAATGATCAGGAATCATCCTGGATTGTTTCTACCTCCTTCTTGTTTCACCCTGGGATTTCTCAGGCTCCCCCACCTAGACTGGAAGTGTAGGGCACTGCCATTTCCACCTGGCATTTTTACGTGGGACCTGGGATCCAAAGTCAGGATCTTCTGCTTGCAAGACAGAGTCTTAACCTCTGAGCCATCTCTCCAGCCCTAATAATTGCATTTTATTTTGTCCCTGACCATTTCTGCCTCCTTCATATGACCTCAAACCTACAGCTTCTAGGTCTCCATGCCCATTTGAAAGTCTTTTCCAGGCATACCTCAGTTTCTTCACAACACTGCTCTTACACCTCAAATCTTGTCAACATTGTCTGTGGATCTTCAGTTTTCTCATAACTACCTAACCCCTTGCCTTGTACTTACTGTGTGTTATTCTTACCAGCAGTAGTTCTGTCCTACCAGTGTCTTGCCCTGTGGTTTTTTATTTTCTCTCAGTGTTTATCTGTTCCCATTTGCTTTTTAACTGCCAATATTCTCTACGATCTGGCCAGCTAACAGCATCGTTTTTCCTTTTTGGTGCTCATTCTCTTTTAGAGAACATTTTATATCTCTTCAATGTGTTTCAGACAAAAACGGTGGATACAAGTACCCAATCTTTTAGTTAACTTAATGTCAAAGCACATTATTTTGATATATTCATATCTCCTCATCATAAGGATAGAAAATCTGTTTATGAAGAATTGATTTTGGAGTGTTACATCTATGGATATACATGCTTAATTATATAAATTTAGTCAAGAATTTAATTTGATAACTACTTAAAATCCAAAGTAAAAAGAGCATTAATGCTTATATAGTGTACGACTAACTTAACTACAGACAATAGTTTTCTCTGTCATCTAGCTAGTTAGCTAGTTATCTGAATATGTGTTTCTATCTGAATAACCACAATGATGCAGAATTAATCTAGAGTAAAGTAGCATCCCTTTATTTTGCTCCCATTCTTCTTATAAACAGAAGAGAACCTGAAAATCTTATAGTCCATGTTCTCAGCATTTCCAAAGGTTTCCTATCAAATATGCTTTTATTACCCATGATTTTATGTATTGACTTGTATAATGTATTTCAGGTAAAAAAAATTCAATATCAGCCAGCTTGCTTTTTTTTCTTTTTATTGAACTACCAAGACTAATACAGAGCATCACTAAGTGAAAGATGCTACTTACTATGCAAAAGGCACAGTCAGTGATTGGCACCTAAGACCAATTGATCTACCCGTTACCACTGTCTCCCGACCCCCACTAGCACTACTATGAAGCTATTGATTCAAACACCGTCGATCGGTTTCCATTTTCTGATTTTGGGCAGGCCAATTAAGAAAGTGAGTAATTGTGATTACGCTGCTTCAGGATCAATTACATCTGATACAAGACAAAGTGCTCTTTTTAAACCACACCAAAAAAAATTAATTTTTTGATCTAGCTTGCTTTTGTGCTTAATGAACTCTAAAATAAATAACTAATTTGTATCTTCACATGAGAAAAAAATTAATGTAAATGCTTATAGTAGCTAAGGCTATGTTTTATATGAGGTAAAATTATCATTTTCCTGAAATAAATTTAAGAAATATTGAGAAGAAAATTGTTTTCATATAAAAAATAATCTGCCTATTTACCACAATTAGCTTTGATTAATTGTGGAAGACAAAATGCAAATCTTGTCCAATAGAACATAAAAAGTATCTTTGTAATAAAAAATGAAAAATAAGAACACAGGTGATTGTAAATTAATGAAATAAGGGAGTTTTTTAGGTTTTGTTTTGGTCTAACTTGGTACAAGCTTTGTCATTGGGCTCACATTGTCGAATTCATTAAAATGAATATACCTCAGGTGTTGGAGACAAATCTATTTAGAGTGATGTTACTCATCGCCTGTGTTCAGTAATATTGATCTGTGTTATTTGTCTAATAGAAAAATAATAAACAATTACTAGGCAATGTTGGGAAAAATAATCAGTTTTTATATATCACGAATGTAGCAGACCTCCCAGAACATAATGGTAAAATAATAAACAATTACTAGATGACGTTGGGGAAAAAAAATCAGTTTTTGTACATCACGTATGTAGCAGACCTCCCAAAACATAATAATGGTGATCTGCATAAAACCAATGCTGTGCGGCATGGTTTATATTTAGCACCGGGGGTTCTTGGCAATGAAAGGTAAGCTGATAAGCTAAAATGAAGGATTCACTATCTTTAACCTGATAAGTAATTTTAAAATGTCTTTGAACTAACTTTTAAATTTTAAATTATAAAAAGTTCTGTTCTAAGCTGGGGAAAATCCAGATACATAAAATATCTCATTTTAGTTATTTGGGGAAAAAAGTACTTTATATTCAAAAGTGAACTACATCCTGATCAGATAAAGTAATTCAAAGATATTTCTCAAAGATGAATTAGCTTTGTGTTAATTTGCACATCAGAAATATATAAAACATTATTAAAAAAAATCTAAACCAGTAGCCAAAAAAACCCTCTTAACTAGTACTGTTTTATGATATCCAAGTCAACTGCATAAATGTCCTCCTAAGCAGTTTGTAAATTAAAGCAAAAGGGGAAAATTAAATGTTTAGAATCAGAAATAATTTACCCAAACAGCTCAGTATTTCAAGAGGCTATCTTCCTCGAAGCCTACTGTCTTCCACAATCCCTTCCATAATACTATTAGTTGTCATTTCTCCTGATGTTTCCAAAACTTTAATATGAAAGTCTGACTTATTTTTCTTTAACCAACAAGGCTATGGATTTCACGCATATATGACACAATGCAATGGTTAAGTGTGTACAAAAAAACTAAAATACCCACACTGAACATTGTTTAAAAACACTTATTATGAACACTATTACACAGCGGTCTAAATACTGTTACTTTTTTAAATGTCTTCTCCCAGACAAAAAGATTCAATTTTCTTCACCCTCCCTTACAGGTAATATAAAAACGGAAGAACTGAACTTACCACAACTGAAAACTGGCTGTCTGTGTAGAATCACAGAAGTCGATACCCACTGAAACAGTGATACATCCCTCAGGCTCAAGAGAGTCTAGGAAATAAAATAACTTAGACATGAGAATACAGAGAATGGGGAAAGAGAGGCAAACAAAACACTGAACACTATGTAATCTTTGGTTGGAATAGACAAAATTAGGGACAGATTTTAAAAGAATTCAACAAACACATCACATCTATTTATTTCAGAGCTGCATTTCTTTCTCGTTTTTTTAAAAATTAAGTTGGCGTAAGAAGTAGTAGATTTCACGATAGCATTTTCTTACTCCTATTTGAACACTGTATTTGGTTCTTACTCTTCGCTTTTTCACTGCCCACCCTCCTCGAGCTGAACCTTTGCTGTTTTCTTTCATCTCCTAAATAGTCCTTCCTTCTGTTTTCACTTCACCTGAATTCCCGTTCCCCTCCCTCTTCCCTTAAGATTGCTTTTCCCGCTCATGGCTGTCTTTCTACTCTCACAATCTGCACACGCATAGGCACAAATTTAAATCTAGATTCTGCATGAGAGAAAAGACACAGTACTGGTCTAAATCTGGCTTATTCGCTGATATAATAATCTCTAGTTCCATCCATTTTCCTCTAAATGCTATCTTATCTCTTCTTGTAGTTGAGAAAAATTCCATTGTGTCTACAACACATTATCACTTTTTATTTATCTGCTGGTGGACATTTAGATTGTTCCATTTCTTAGCTCTGATGAAAAAGAGTAGGAAAAAACATGGACAGGTGTCTCTGTGGCATGTTGATACTAAGTCCTTCCAGTTCATACAGCTGGGCCAGACAGTAGCTGTATTTTCAGTCTTTAAGGAGGGTCTCGTTCCCTATACACTCACTTGTCCCTGAGGACAACCACCCTGACTGGGGTGACATGGAATTGCAAAGCTGTCTGACTGGCATTTCCCTAAGGATGCTAAACACTTTTTCTTCTTTTGAGAACCAAGACATGCTTTTGCCTGAGAAATTTCATGTTTTACCAAAATGTCTCCTTAGGCAATGGATTCTTTTTTTATATAGACTCTTTCTAAGTGGCAATGGCTGGTCTTACTCTCCATGTAGTCTAAGGTGGCCTAAAATTTGTGGCCATCCTTCTAACTTAGCCTGCCAGGCATTGGACTTTTGAATTTAAAAAAACACTGTGTACTCAGAAATGTAGAACATTTATTTTAGATACAAAAAGTAAATTTTAGGGCTGGGGAGATTGTAAGCATTGTAAGCATCTATGAATCTGACACCACAGTAGATTTAAAAATCCCAGAACACACAGGAAAGCTGGGCAGGCATGGCAGCCACCTACAGTCCCAGCCTGTGAGAAGCAGAGACAGAGCATCTCTAGAGAAAGCTGGCTAGCTAGACTAGCTGAATCAGCAAGTTCTTGGTTCATCTGAGAGATCCCACCTCAATAAATAATCAGGGACACCTGACATCAACTCTGGTCTCACACAGGCACACACATATGCATGCCTATCTGCACACACCTGGGGGCAGAGCATTTGATTGCATCTGCATACTTGTGCATCCACACATGGAACATGCATAGATACACAGTATATACAATGTGCACATACACCCCAAAAAGTAAATTTTAAAGAATGATCTGAATTTTCAGCTGAAAAGTTCCAATTTAAACATATAATTTAATTTAATATATAGTTTGAACAATGAAATTAAAATATACTCAGTACTAGAATTACTGGAATCAAAATTAAGTATACTGCATCATTCTAAGAGTTGCCAGAAGATTAGTAGTAAGCTCAATTATCTTGACAACACAAACAATAAAATGGAATCTAACTTATTTTGAAACATCCAAAGCTTTGACTATCAATTAACCAATTATGGGAAGTAAACATATGAACCCATAATACTGTTGTCTTTGTACAGCTGACGGTAGAAAAACTTAGGATAAATAAAAATTTCATTATATTTTTGATTCCAAAGTTAGGTCAAACCTCAGAATTATAGGAGGGATCTTAAATGTAAGGTGCAAATGTATAACACATTTAAATAGAAACCATGCAGTTTTGCTTTTCACTTTGCTCAAAGTTTTCGGCATGACAATCACACACAGTATCTCTCAAGTTAGCATTATCTACTCTGTATATATTTTGTCAAATGCAGTTATATTTTAGCAATTACATGAGTCAATAAACATGACTGTCACCATGGACAAAGATGATAAGAGAATAATTCAACAAGAATATGAAAATCTTATTCATACCCTATAGGTTCAATGCAGATAACCACTGTAAAAGGATGTGTGTTTGAGACTAATTTTAAAATGTTATTGCTTTGCTTGGTGGTACATTTGCTAGTTTGCTGACTCTAGTTTGAATTTCATTTGCTTATTCTACCAGCTTGCTCTCAAGTACCATAAGATGAGGTGCTTAAATCTTTGGCAGGTACATTTTCTCTAACTATAATCATGCATGTATATGCACACATGTATTTGTATGTATCCGTATACATTTTAATCTTTTCTGAAGTTCCATGCTGCCATCAGTCCACAGCTCTGTTATTCTCATTGCTCAGGATACGTTTCCAATTCCCACATTGAAGATGGAGATTAGGTAAGCAAGCACTCTCCTACTGAGCTAGATCTAGTGAGTCCCTTACACCTTCTGTGCCATAAATACTGGGGCTTGGTCTGGCATGTATCTGACACTACACTGGGAGCAATTTCTGTTTTCTCTAAAATAAAAAATACAGCAGTCACAATTAGATCTCTCTACATCACATGCTCTGGTATTTCATGTGAGGAAGTGATAGTTCTCAAGATGTCCTGTTGATAGCACCTCTTGACACTGCTTGGTACTGTCTTCCATCTTATGGTAATTAACCGCAAGCTTAGTGCCATGCTAATTCCAGAGGACAGTTCATGATCAATGGCATGTTTTATTATGTGAATGCTCCAAGAACAAAATGATCAGCATAAAATTATTCATATAATGGATTTTTATAATATTTGGAGCCTAGTAAAATGAGAAAGCTTCCCCAATTAGATGACTATATTTGGATACTGCTTCTGGGTTTGCTGCTGTGCCCTGGAGACAGCTATGGAGAATTCATATTTGGCAACACAAAGCCATTGGCTCTAGTGTAGACTGTTTGAGACAATTCCCTGTATCTCCTGCCCTTGCCCCAGCTTCCAGTCTTCTATGCTCTTGGTTTCTTTGAAAAGCACAACAAATAAGTACTAATATTCTTGCATACGGTTCAGTTTTATGCTAAAGGCAAAAAGACAGTAAAATCCAGAAAGAAGCCATCATATAGTGTAGCCAAAGAAAACAGAGCAGAGACAAATGGGAAAACTGCTGGACCCTTTTATATGTGCACAGGCTTAATGAGTAAAATTTTGACGCTGTATTTCAAAAAACCATGAAAATAAAGTATGCTTTTGTTGCATTCTTAAGATATTTTTAGAGAACTAATACAGGTATATTATACTCCATAACCCGACTGAAATTTATTGGTAATAGAGTCTAAGTGGTATTATACACAAATACACACCACATAGAGAAGAAACTTCTATTTTAAAAGTAGTCAGTAAATGCCAACAAAAATGAATGAAATTTTATAGCCACAAAAATATGCCTAAGAATAAAAAGAAAAGTCTATAGCTAGTACTGATGAATTCATATTTTAATTCTATGTTAAGGTCATATATGAAATTTATTATATTTATTTCTTCTATTCTACATAGGCCAATAAAAGGTCAACTCATCAACTCATTATGTCAGCCCAAGGAAACATTAATACTGTTCTACTGTTTTAACCTTTGGATAACATTTTCAACCTTCAGACAATTCATATATCAGCTGCTTGACACTTCTTAAACTAAACTAATTTTTAAACTAGGTAAAAAGACTAGATTATGTGATAAAAAGATCACAAATTAATACATTATATATTAACTTGGTAATACACTAACTTGGTAAAATATTCAATAAAATACAGGGTACTGTGTAGTACTTAAATTGTGTTCTGATTACCAAAATATAAAACAATGGCATTCATTGTGCTCTGAAATCAACTTCTTTGATTCCTCTTCACTTTGGCTGCTTATATACAAGCATACTGGCTTTTACTGATCGCTATTTTATTCTTTTGTGAAAAATATGATGCAAACAAAACATGACATCATTTACTACATAACACATGGTAAGCAGTGACAAGAGTTCACAATGTCAGAGCTCCAATGAACACTGGAACAGACGAAGAAGGAGTAATTACTGTCTGCCCCTGAAATGTTACAGAAAAGCAGCTCTCTCAGAGGAATATTTCAAGGCCACAGTGACTTAGCAGCATTTTTTAAAATTTTCACATTATGTGTTATGTGTGTGAAGAAACGTATATGAAGAAACGTGTGTGCAGGGATATGTGCATGCTGTACTTATGAGTGTGACTGAGGGTAAGCATCCTCCAGCCTTCTTCTTCATTAAGACAGGGCCTCTAATCAAACCTAGAGTTCACCAATACAGCTTAGTAGCACTAGTGTGCTGGCTCCAAAGAAACTGTTGCCATTTTTCGAGGCTGCAATGAATACCACAATCACCTGATTTTTGTGTGGGTTCTGTGCATCTGAACTCTGGTCTCCTTGTATGCTAAGCACTTTAACTGTAGAGACATCTCTCCAATTTTCTTTTTTTTGAGACAGATGTAGCCCTGACTGGTGCTCCTGTAGTTGAAGATGACCTTGAATTTCTATTCTTCCTAAACTTATAGGTATAAGCACAGCCCATTTTATGCTGGAATGGGAATCATACCTGGGATGTCATGCTTACCAGCAGTCACTCTACCAATTAAACTACATCTCCAGCCCAAACTTCCATCATTTTTAATTGGAATTTAATCTGAAGTTTCTCTCAAATATGGCGCAAGATTATTTCTACTTATCAAAAAAAAAAAAAACCCCAGAAATAATTTACCACCTTGAATTCAGAGTACGAATGTAATTGTTACATTAAATTTTTAAGAGATGTAATTTTGACCAAATACTTAAAAATGTCAATGGAAAAAATAGAAGACCATTTATACTTTGCTGAACACTAGGATATCTAGGATGCATGTGCCATGAGAAAGGACAGTTGGTTCAGTACCAGCTGCCTCCTTCAAGCAGGAATAAGGTCACTTCTGCTACATCTTCTGTTCTTCAAGAAAGGTGAGGTATACCTTTTTTTGTAAAAACCAAGAGACAAAAAAAAAAAAGATATCTTGATTTTTTAATGATGGTAACAGACTTAAAAAACTTCAAAAGCTTGGATAAATGAAATCATACATTCTATGCATGGAGAGGAAGACAAGGAGGATGGAACAGCATGCATAATCTTTGTTCCCTTCACTTTTTAGTTTATGCAATGTAAAGGAATCAGGAAAGGGTCTTGAGATATGGGAAGTATTATATTCAAAAAGGCAAGCTGATTTGCTTGCTTAATGCACAAAAAGCGATTGAAGCTCCAGCAGTGAAGAAGGATACCAGGAAGAGACGTGGGGGAGGTGATGCACATAAGTAATCGGGATTACAATGCTGGGACATTACTGACCAAGGGCAAAGAAACCTGTCTCTCTTATGTGATAAATGCAAGTGAAATACAGAAAAACACTGGGAATGGAGCCTGGATGTAGAGCAAGTGCCAAAGGAAGAAACACACATATGCACCTGCATGCATAGACATAAGCATGTGCACACATCTACACACACAAACACATGCTCGCATATACACATGCACCTACACACACAAACACATGCTCGCATATACACATGCATGCATGTGAAATGAATACATTAACAGTGAATACAATACCAGTGCAGTTTACCTTTAAAAAGTATCTGCTTTAAACAAGAACTAATATTTACCTATTGGATTAAAAACATGCATTTGCATGCCAACAGGAAGTTTTTTTTCTCCTATGTGGATATTTTCCATCTTCCGATCAGATGTATTATTCAGGGTTATTTGCACAGAGACCATCTTAGCACCAAAGATGCAAGGTTGTCTTGGAAAAAAATATTGGGCAGCCAGTCCTTTTCCACTCATTCGATGAAGCAGAACATGGGTTTTTGTTGGTACAAAGACAGGAGTACTGACCTACAACACGTGAAGAAAAAAAGAAAAAGATGAATTCATCAACGGTGTTTTTACTTCTACAAATTCAGCAGGCATCTATGACATTAAACCTGAAGTTCCTTAAATTTTTATGTAAACCATAATAACAAATTTAGAAGACTATCACACACAGAATTTATATTTGCAGATTTCTACTCAGCAACAGTCTTCTTTTCGCGCACATATTCCTACATCATTGAGGCCAGACAACTAACTAACCAAAACAGGAGGCCATAGCAGATGTGCTATATTTCCTCCCTTCCTGAGAGGGTAAGCATACTGAAGACCTGACCAGCCTTGCTTTTCTTCTACACGGTTTCTGAGATGCACCTGTCATTAAACAATTAAACAAATGTTGATGTAGACAGTTTCACCCCTATGGAAACTCTTGAAAGCATAGACTGTGTCATAACATAAGGCTTTAAAGCTATAGATGGAAAAGAATATGACTCGGAAGCTCGAGAGAAGCACGTGCAGAGCAGTACTGTCATCTGGATCTTAAATGCCCATTTGTTCTTTAACAAGCTTGGTCCTCAGCTTGGCATAGTGGCAAAAATCTTTACGACATGGGGCCTACCATGAGACTTTAGGTCATGGAGAATGAGCTCTTGAAAGGGTCTGAAGGACACTGGTTTCTCCTTCTTGCTCTTTTCACTTCCTGATCAAAACGAATGGGTCTGACTATCAACTGAAACCTCCAAAACTGTGAGCTGAAATAAACTTTTCCTTGTTAAAGTCTACTAATCTAGGGTGTTTATTGCAGTAACTGAAAGCGGAGCAGCATGAGTGGCATGAAGAGCAAAATGGAGTAAGGTTGTGGTTCACTGACAGACAATACTTAGCATTCTCAGTGCCACACATGGTGCTTACAAGGCACACTTTTAGTTGCTTAAAAACCATTAATATATCTTTCTTATTTACTCTTTTTCTGTCTAGTCCTGGGCATATGGTACAGGATCAAGAAATATACAAAAGGAGAAGAAATTCTCAACATTTTCCCTACATCAGCCAGATTCAAGGGGAAAAAAAGAGCATTGCAATAAACTCAACATCTACAAACAACCGTCCATGGTTGTCCTTCAAAGGTTGCCTAGAATGTGTTACCTATGTACTTGCCCACAATAAATGAGACTGCAAATAGAACTCAATGGTAACTCTAGGAGGAGGCTGTGCATCTGAAACATTTTGGGCATAGACTTTGATTTCAGTAAAGTCTATGCAAATATTACAAAAATTAGAAGAATTACAAAATCTGAAAGACTTCTAGTCCTAAGCACTTCAAAGGTTATATAACCTGCACTTAATTACAAAAAAGGCTTACTTTATGAATGTTTGCCAAGTTCACACAAATCACAGAAGTCAACCTTCTCCAGTATTTAAACAATGACACACATCATTTTTGTGCAATATTGCTTAATTAGTGGGTTCTATAGATTCTTCAATAATTTCCACATATAGCATGAATACATTAATCATGACACAAAAGCAAGACCTCTGCATTTATACATCAGATTTTACATCTATACTGTAGAAATCTACTTGCACTCTAAATGATGGACTTGAGAATGTCTTTTCTGACTTCACAATTTATAGACAGCAAAAAATTTATTACATGCAAAGAAAGGGCTTAGGATGACCTAATGCGGGCTATAAAAATGTATGCTTAAGAAAAAAGATAGGGGGCTGGAGAGATGGCTTGGGAATTAAGACTCTGGCAAGCAGAAGGTCCTGAGTTTGGATTCCAGGTCCTATGTAAAAATTGCAGCGAAGTGGCAGTGGCAATGGGGTCTGCATTTCTGGCTCTGGTGGGCAGAGCCTGGGAAATCCCAGAACAAAGGAGGAGGTAGAAGCATTCCAGGATGATCCTCCACGGGGACACACAATGCCCTCTGATACTCTCTCTCTCTCACACACACACATAAAATAAATAAAAATATTTTTTAAAAGATAGGCATTTAACAGGTACAAACACAACACATCAAGCAGGGAAAGGATCGGCAAGCCACAAAAGTCCCCTTTTCCTCTTGAGCATATAGTTCAAGATGTCCTACAGACATATGGATAGGATGGAACCGTATATGCTCTGCTTGTATCCTATGCAACAAAGTTAAGAGGACCTAGTAAGACATTAGGGCTAGAACATTTTTAGCAATACCATGGCAAAAAAAGTTATTGAGAATTGTGAATTATTTCTGAAATCTCCTACTTCTTATTCTTGGACCACAGGTGGTGGTAGGCTACCCAAAACCATGAACCATCTAGCCCATATACAGATATGACTTACCGATGTTTGTCAGGTTTCAAAAAACAGGAACAAATCCACACTTATCTATGTATTGTCTATGGCCACCTTTCTACATTACAATGACAGAAATTAGTACCAATGATCCCTAAAATATTTAAAACTTGGACCCTTTATATGGAAAAAAAGTTGGTGACCACTAATCTATTAGAACAAACATTACATTTTCCTCCTTCCACTCCACTTCCCTTGTTTCTAGAAACTTACCTTTGTACACATCTGTCCCCAAAGGCACTAATCACTTTGCTCCTAAAACTCTTTAAGTATGTATGCATATCAAGAGCCTTGGAAATCATAGGTAAATACCTCCTTCTTAGTCAGGGGATAGATCTGCTGTTTGAATTATAAAGCTTATGTCAATCTGGGATGAAGGCTAAAAAGATTTGCTAGAAACCTAGAATCTTCTATATTCAGGTTCCTATCTTATGAGGCTATATATTGTATATGCTAGTCTTGTTAATGGGGTAACTGGGTCTCAGAGAAAGGTTGATCTTCTGCAACTATTGTGATGGGCACAGTAAAGTGCTCCCTGTCTGACACAAATGTCTTGTGTCCTCCGCCAGTATCCATGAAATTGGCATATCTCAAATTCTTTAGTTCTTCTTAGGTAAACATACACACACACAAAGTACATATGCATGCACATGCATGTGTGTCTGTTCACAAGGAGGCCAAAGGGCAATCTCAGGTGTAATTGCTCAGGAACCACCCACCTTGTTTTTCTGAAGCTAGGATTCTCACCGACCTGGCCCTCATCAAGTATGTGAGGGTGGCTGACCACTGAGCCTCAGGGACTTGGCCATTTCTGCTTTCTTGGGTGTGTGTCACCACACCTGGCTTTGTATTACAAGGGTTACGGGGATGGGACTCATGTAATAGTGCTAGTGAGAGCCTTCTCAAATAGCACTTGTGCAAATACTTTTTCAACTGAGTTCTTACCCCAGTCATGTATATGCATGTGTGCATACATATATAGCACAAATATAATTGTTTGCCATTCAATACCCAGAGCCACTTATTTGCAACAGCCAAATTGTAAGCTGACACTCAGCTCAGCATCACTGCATATGGCTATATGATAATGATAGCATTGAACATCTTGATCATATTGAAGGATTTTTTTTCAAGTCTGCACTATGGCACATGAAGGCTGGAAGTTTTCCCAGTGAAGCAGGTTTATTGGAGTTTCCCTTTACAGATTCTATGTTAGGGTCTGTGACTGGCATTTACTTATTTATTTTGATTTGGAAGGATCTCACTATATATCCCTGGCCAGAAACTCACTATGAGTTTGCCTTGAACTCCTAGCAATCCTCCTGCCTCAGTTTCTTGAGTTCTGGGGGAATTACAGTCATGAGCTACGGAGACTGGTTTTTCTCTACAATTTCTGAAGTACCACGAAATGTCCTGATTCCACTGAAAAAATAGGGTCTATGGCAAATGGAATTTTGGCATTTCAAAACAGCTTTTGTCTGATGCAAGGTTAAATGCTATTCTTCTGAGAGAGGTCTGCCTCCAGTACTTCTCCTATAGTGGTTGTGTAAGGGTCCAGCTGACCACCACAATCTAGTACCTTCTCTGATCTTAGTCGCTCTTTGATTCAATAGCAAGTTCTTATGGCATTTATAACCTGACCACAGTCAACTGGTTCTGCAGTGGATATATGGCTCACAAAGTCCCCTTGGAAAATGGAACCCATCAAGTCTCAGCAGCCCCATTCATGCATCTGAATTTAAATGTGAATCCTGAATATCTGTGGGAAAGAAGGAGGGAAGGAAGGAAAGAAGTGGGGAAAGAAGGAAAGAATGGAGGGAGGGAGGGAGAGAGGGAGGGAAAGAGACAAAGAGAAGGAAAAAAAGAGAAAGAAAAAGAAAGAAAGGAGAGAAGGAAAAGGGAAGGGAGGGAAGAAGGGAGCAAGGAGGGAGGGAAGAAAGGAGGAAGGTAAGAGAGGGAAGATGGAAGAGAGAGGGAGGGAGAGAAGGAAGGAAGGGAGGAAGTAAGGGAGAGAGGGAAGGAGGGAGGGAGAAAGGTAAGGAAGGATGAGAAGGGAAGGGAAGGGGAGGGAGGGAGGGAGAAGGAAGGTGTGAGAGGGAAGAAGGGAGGGAGGGAGGGAGAGATAGAAGGAGGGGAGGAAGGAAGGGAGAGAGGGAAGGAGGGAAGGAGAAAGGTAAGGAAGGATGAGAAGGGAAGGGAAGGGAAGGGAAGAGAGGGAAGGGGAGAGGGAAGGGAAGGAGGAAGGGAGGGAAGAAGGGAGGGAGGGAGGGAGAGAGGGAAGGAAGAAGGGAGGGAGGGAGGGAGGGAGGGAAGGAAAGAGGGAAGGAGAGAGGGAAGGAGGGAGGGAGGAAAATTTCAAAGAAAAATATAGATGAGAAAAAGAGAATGGTAATACTGGCTTTGATGATTCTTGAGGCCCTTAATCCATCTTGAGATGTATTCCTACACTTGCTAAGCTTAGTTTTCTGTGATACATGCTTTCCTGCCTACTAATACATTAGTATATTTTTTTCCTCAAGCTAGCTCAAATTGGATTTCTCTGTTATCTCCTCCACCCTCCTACTGACTTGGATTGGTCAGATTATAATGCTAACCGAAGTGGGAATTAAGTCAGATATGGGAAGATGTGCTCTCGTGCCTGTTTGCTTAAAGAATGGTCAAGTGATGATCTCAGAGACTCAGATCTGATCTTGGATTACATTGCACCTTCCATATCTGCCATTCCTGTGCTTGCTTCAGCAGCACGCATACCATATCTGCCATTCCTACAGGCGATCCATTTCAATGCAGCTAACCAATAGTTTGGTTCAAGGCTACCTGATCCAACCTTCCACAGGAAGAGTCCCTGAGGTGGGCCTGTCCTTATTCACTGAAGTTCTACACTGGAGTTACAAAGTGAGGCTACCTCGATAATAAGGTATGATACGATCTTCTGCTCATTAAATGAGCATGCATCTCAGGGAGAATGGTGGTTTCATTCAGGAATTTAGGCACCTTGGATCTTTCAAGAACAGCACCATTATTACAAACATAAAGTACTGAGTAATCATTACTAATAATTTTTTCATCTTTTTATCTAACAATGACTTAGTTTTGCCAACTAAAGATTGTAACAGAGAGGAAATATTCTAGTTCATAAGACACTTGACTTTTAACTTAACAAGAACTAGCAAACCAATAAGTGTGATAAACATCATAAAAAAAAAGGGCCAGTGACTTAGAAAAGTTACAGCTGACATCTAAGGAGAAATCAGACAAGTCTGGCCACTTGAGTGAATTAAGGTCTGAGTATTTCATTCTATGTCCACCATTGCCACCCTGTTCTGACCGAGTCACCATTTCTAATTGAGTCATTCTGACAGTGTTTCTAAATGGTCTTCTTGCTTTGCACCTGCAGCCTACCTAGCAGAAACTAAACTGCTATGCTCAATCTAATTGAATGCAGTGACCACTACGAATCAGTCATAATAAGGCTCTTTACTCCAAACCCTGCAGTTGCATGAAAAGTCAGAATTGGAGCCCTATGTTCCCATGTTCCTGTGGGGTCACTTCATATCAATCTTTTTTTTTAATTTTTAAAATTATTTATTCAATTGTGCGTGTGTGTATGCTCGTGTGTGTGTGTGTGTGTGTGTGTGTGTGTGTGTGTGTGTGTGTGTAGAGCCACGGGCGAACTTGGGAGCCATCATGGACCGCCTCCACCTCCTCCTTGTTTACTCTGCCCTGGGACCTACTAGGACCAGAAAGGCAGGCTGCCCCTGCTTCCACCCGGTGTCTATACGTAGGGTCTAGGATCCGAACTCAGGACCTTCCGCCTGCAAGGCAGGGGCTTAACCCTTGAGCCACCTCTCCAGCCCCACTTCGTATCATTCTTGAACGCACCATTACTCCACTCCACCTCCCTCACTGTCCCGCTCACTTTGCACACAGTCATGTTCCCACCACATGTCCTGCCACTTATTAGTCCCTCTGCCTGGAATCTACTCTTCTAGATACTCACATGGCTCGGCTGTCATATGCCTTTGCTCCATGTTACCTTTTTAATGTGTGTAATGTAACTGTATTTCCCCAGCACCCCCTTTACTTTTCCTGCAGCCACTTCCTACCGTCCTAACACAATACATAATTTACTTCTTATGTTTAATATGTATCTTCCCATCTACTCCCCACTTTGAAACATAATTATATTCATTTTCAGAATTCAAAGCATAACTTGTTTTAAAAATAATTGTAGAAATTTCAAATAATATACATCTAATGTTGATTATAGTTACATTTTACTGATGCTAAGCATTCGAGTAAAACATTTCTTAAACACAACAAGTTTACCAGAGTATAATGGGATGGCAGGTAGAAATTAATGACATTAATATTTGTTGGTCCTTAAAAGTGAGTTGATTTGAAAATTTCTATTATATACAATTTTAAACCAATGAAAATTACTATATCTGAAGATATACATGAAGAACAACTTACTGACTAGGATTTCTGTAATATAAATACCAGAAATACCTAGGTTCGTGTATGAGTGATATTTTAATCCAACTTGCATAAACAAGAACAGGATGAAAAAGAATGCTTGAAAACATTAATTTGGATTTAGTCGTCTAATTATTAACATTACAATAGTTAAGCCTTTAGCTATATTACAAGCAAATGACACAGGTCAGCCTCTCTAGGATGCTTGAAGAGGTAATGAGTCCAGTTGCAGCAGTAATGCTAAAATAAAAAGCTTCCCCTGAGTGACTAGAACAAAAAGCATCAAGTAACAACCAGACGATCCTCTACAAATCTTTACCCAGCACGTGTTTAAATAATAAAAGTCATTTGTGTACCTTTAGATGGTTTGTGAAAATAAGCAATCAATTCTACAGGCACAACATTATTTCTAAAGGAAATCTATGTGACTCATGATGCCTGCAGATACACAGAGACAAACCACACATATTTTATCAGTTTATTACAGTAAGCAAATAAGCGTGGAATGAGAGTGCACATAACTGTCTACTTAGTGCTTACTGAAACATTTATAAGAGCTGTTATCTCCCTAATAACAGACAGACAGCGTGCAATTTTAGAGAGGAGAAAAGCTTCATATTTTTTAACACTTCACTAAAAAGTAACTGAAGAGTGTAAAATGAAAAATACTCTGTGCAGTTAGCTGGTAATGGACCATATTATCAACTCGAGTTAGATTTATAGGATACAAACTAGTCACTAATAGTTATTTTATGACATAGCATGTCTGCTTTTTCTTGAGATTATTAAGATTAAAGTTGTAAAACTTCTTTTGAACATAGCTGCTCAAAATGATTGAATTATAAAATTTAAAGTGAGATTTGAAAAATCAAACACAGACGATCAAGCAAGTGGCTTAGAACAAGCCACGTTCAACATATGGATGACTACGTTCAAGCTGACATTTCCACATAAGCTTTAAGAAAACAATGCTTTCCAGCCTTGTGCTTTAATCCATATTTAGCTATACAATCATTTTTAACTGTTATCAATCTATTCTGCTTTTAAATTTCAAAAAAAATGAAGGACTACAATATATAAGCTGCTCTCCTTGTGTCTAGTTTTGTTTGGCTTATTTTATAGCAGTATCTACTTAGATATATGATTTATAAAGGTGATGAGGTGAGAAAATGGCTCTAAACAGAGGTGAGCTTCACCTTTTACATTAGTTCTTTTTAAACCAAAGTATGTCTCAATTGATAAGCGTTATAAAGCAAGAAGCCACAATATTGTCTTATTTACTCAGTAAACTGCCGAAAGGGGGCATCTATTTTATCTTTGGTTCACTGAACTGACTGTTGTACCTAGCATAGGATTAAAAAAGCAACAGGGAAATTTGCTGAGTTCCTATCTATACCTAAGAACAGACTCAAAAAAATATACCCAAACCTTCCAGCAAGCATTACTTTAAATAAATGGTTTATTATCTTAAGTATAGCTTCTTCCTTATGGATGTGGATTTGACATTCTAGAAAGTAACTGGGGATAATTTCTCATAGTTTAAGCAATGAGCATAGACTATGAAAAGTACAAGTCTTGTTTGCTTAATTTTGCTACAATCTATACATTTTAAAAATGTGTTCTTAGATAGATCTGAATGCAGTCCACAAATACAGTAATCTATGCATGTTGCTCGGGCATAGGCAAATGGTACCTGACCACTCTTATACTGAGAATGGCTCTAGCATTTTTAAATGGTTGAAAATCTCAAAGAAAATAGCACATTACAATATTAAAAGTATACAAAATCCATATATCCAGCTTCTGCTTCTGTTTCTATGTGCTTCTCTGCAGAGGAAAAAGGCCTGGGGCTGGGGCTGCAGCTCAGTGGCAGAGCACTTGCCTAACAAGCTTAAGTCCACTGTGGATTGGCCCCTAGCACTGCCAACAAGTTTGCTGACCCTGGATATAAGGTGTGTTAAGTTCATTCTGATTTTTGAGATGAGAAGGAAATTGATTTATAACGTCATTCCTTCTCCTTTACTGTCAAGAGCTAATTTTTTTTTTTAAAAATCTGAATTCCAAGATGATAAACATGTACTTTTATTTACTATTTCCATGGGAGAATAGTACTACATTATAGGCACAGATATGTTTAGTCTACTCACAGATATGTTCTGCTAATTTTTTTTTATATTTTGTCTATGATTTTCACTTGTATTTACCTGAAAGATTTTTTAAAAAGGAACTTTATTTATTTATTAGCAAGTAAGCGTGTGTGTGGTGTGTATGTGTGTTTGTGTGTGTGTCTGTATCAGAAAGCCCAGTAAGTCCTTGTGGAGGACCAAGGGTGACTTCAGGAATCATCCTGGATTGCATCTACCTTCTTTCTGCTTCACTCTGGGACGTCTCAGACTCTGCCCACCAGGGCCAGAAGTGCGGGCTGCTGCTGTTTCCGCCTGACATTTTTATGTAGGACCTGGGACCTTAATTCAGGTCCTTCTGCTTGCGAGGTAGAATCTTAACCCCTAAGCCATCTCTCCAGCCCTACCTGAAAGATTCTAATAATTCATTATCATGAATTACATTTCAGCGCAGAACATTTTACATAGCACAATTACAGGCAGAATTTGACAAGTGTGGTAATGTGATCTTATGGTTCTATTGTTTTTCATAATACCAATGACATGATATGAAGCAAGAACTGTAAATCATTATGGCCCAGCAGAGAACCTTGGCACTGTTTTTAACATCCAACTAAAGTCATGCCCTAGACAATAAGTTTGCTTTCTTATAGTCACTTCTCTTGTCCCTCTTCTACCAGTCAGTTCAAGTTTTCACTGGCATTTAAAAAAATTTATTTAATAATTAAAAAATGTTGAGACCTGGCCTGTGACAGTCAGTTTCAGCTGTCAACTGGACACCTGACAGATCTCTGGGCATACAAGTGAGCTAATGAGAGATCATCTCCCAGTGAAATAATGTGCAAAAGAAATTTCCTGCAGGGAAGATCATAATTTTTCTATGAAAAATTATTTAGTTAAGGCAGACCTTTAGGCAAGTCTGTAACAGACTGTCTTAACTGTTTTAATTGAACTGAGAAACCTGATCACTGTAAGGGACCATTTCCTAGGTAGGTGAGTAAACACAGAGCTGGCTACATTTTGAAAAGCTAGAAAGTAGCTAAATGCATGGTCCTGGCCCCCTTTTAGTTATCCTTGGACACAGGGTCTCTCTCTCTCTCATACACACACACGTACATACATACATAAGTAAATAAATAGTAAATAAATAAAATTAAAAAGTCTTAGGGATAGAGAAAGAAGCATGTTTGAGTAGATACACACATTGGAAAGGAAACTTCCCTCTTCAGGTAATTTGAGCCTAAAAGAGCCTCAGGTTCTATAAGTTGCTGAGAACAATCTTGACACTAGGGTAGAATGTGGAATGGACTCTCTGAGACTACCAGACTACCAGACAGAGAGACAAAGACAGAGCTGCACATCCATACATACACACACACACACACACACACACACACACACACACACACAATTTTACCTAATCTCTATAAAAATATTTTTAAAAATTTATAAGTAAGAGGGAACAGGGAGGGAACCGGATTTACCCTATAGTTATCCTGGGTTCTTTGGTGTCCAAGTATTTGGAAGCAGAGCACTCTAGTGAACTGTCTTCTTTACATTGTAGGTACCTGGCTATATGAGATATATATAAATTATTATGTGTTCTTTATATTGTAGGTACTTGGCTACATAGTATTTATTTATTTGTTTGTTTATTTGTTTATTTATTTAATTTGTTGTGTATGTGTGTCAGAAGGCACTGTGTGTCCCTATGGAAGGCCAAGGGTGAGTTGGGGAATCATCCTGGATTGCTTCTACCTCTTGCTTTGCTCTGGGATTTCCCAAGCTCTGTCTACCAGGGTTGGAAGTGCAGGCCACAGTTTCCACCTGGCATTTATGTGGGACCTGGGATCCAAACTCAGGACCTCCTGCTTGTGAGACAGAGTCTTAACCCCTGAGTCATCTCCCCTGGCCCTACATGATATTTTTATGGACCTCCTGGATCAGTACTTATCTGCTGAGTTTCTTACATGGTTCACGGGCTACATCTATTTTGGAATGTGAAGTTTTTTTCCTCAAAAGCAAAGAAGGACAGTTAGTTCCTTATTGTCAGGCTAAATAGGGTTGACAGCAATAAAGAAAACACTGTATTTTTAGCAAAACTTCAAGCAAAGTTAGTAAGAAGAAAATCATTTAAGTACTCTGAGCTTGAATTTGTATATTAAAGGGTAAAATGACCTAATCCGTGGGATTCTTTCAAGAATCAGTCAATGAAGAACTGCATGTGAAAGCATTCTATTGAGGAAGGTGCTTGTCCATGAACATTAGTAAAGACAGGATTTATTAACAGGAAGTTTCAGGCAAGTCTCAATCAACACAGGAGGCCTAGGTCTATGGAGGACACTGTACACCTTCCTGTCAGGGTGACTGTGTTGATATCACTTCTAACTTCTATTTATCATTCATAATATAATTACAGAATTTCGCTTTCATGCTAATTCTAAAGAATTAATCTTTAGTGTTTGGGCATTTTTGAGAAGACCAAATTAGAGCACCGCTATAAAAAAATAAAAACGAATGAATGAAGGTAGCCTGGGACTCAACTCAAGTGTGCATTAGTAGTGAGAATGATTGAATCACAACATTGCTGGGTGTCTATTTTTCTCTTCTGTAAAATGGGGCTAATTACACATAGCCTGCCTGTTTCATTGAGCTATTGTCAAGATCAAATGCGATAGTATGTTGAGTAATTGATTTTTAAGCTGTACAACGTTCAATATACGACATTTGGGGGATTATTAGCAAATTGAGTTTTCAGTCAATGTTGAAACATCAATCTGTCGGATAACAAAGGGTCATGAGGCTGAAAGTACGCATCAAAAAAGCTGAATCATCATCGGAAAAGGCTTTTATAACAACACTGCTGTATTTATTGATAGCACCAACCAAAAGCCTTTAAACAAGTAATCCCTTCCCCCCGTGTCTTTTTTCCTCCCTCTCTGTTAGCAGTAGGTGAAAAGGACTGTTCTCTAAAAGGTTTCTAAATGATGTTGATGTTAAAAAATATAGGATCACCATTTAACAGCCTTTTAAAGAGCAGTCCCTGGTACCATCTTTGTTAACAGCTAAGGGAGGTAGGGACTATTTTTTCAAAGGCTTTTAGAGGATGTTGTTAAAAGAATATATAGTGACATCATTTAAAAGCCTTTTAAATAATAGTTCTTCTTCCCTCCCAATTGTAATGTCCTTGGCTTTCATTTATTTTGTACTACTAGCTGAAAATGGACAAGCCAACATATTACTGGCTATGGCAGACATCTGTTGTTGGAAAATGATGCATTACTTCTAAAGAGGCCAGTGTCCAGAAATAAATCCAAACTCTTCAAGAACATAGTTCCGTATCTGTGCAGGATACTGCCCACCGCCTTATCACTGATTTGCTACAGTCTCTGCTTGTTTTGACTTCACACCATCAGGACAGAAATCACAGCTAAGTCTGTCCAAGAACTACTGCATGAACCTATCAGCGCTCTGAGTCAACTTTCCATACAATTTTTGGGTGGATCATACTGATCTTACTGAATGAGGAAGGCAGGTGGTCAGAGTGATGTAGTGTAAGGATAACTCAACCAGCCATAACTGGCTTTAAAGACATGAGCAATGTGAGCAGCCTCTAGAAACTGGACAGGTATATGTGTGGAGAAAGGGGTAAAGGGGGGTCAAGGGAGAAGAATTCAAAATTTTCCCTAGAGCTCCAAAAGGAACACAACCATGCTAACCCTTGAAGTGAACTCATTGAGACCCACTCTGGACTTCTGATTTCCAGAACTGTAAGGCAATAACAAATTTGCACTGTTTTAAGCCACCAGGTTTGCTGTATTAGTGACAGGAAATGAATAAGGCAACTGTGAAGTCTGGCTGAAAACGACTGCTGCTGACCCTTACACTCTGGAGGAAGCTTCCTTGTAGAGACCATGGCAGAAATGCTGGCTGCTCTGTGATCTGAGAAGCTGAGACGCATCGAAAGCCCTTTGGCCCTGTAGTACTTTATCACTGAAAAGTGGCTACAAACCCTATTAAATGTGAGTGGTTCTCAAACTGGATAGTTGTTTATTACAAACCTAATTTCAAAAAAAACCCCTCCCTCTCCTAATATTCACCATTCATTTTAATAAGCACTTTGAGTGGATTGTGAACCATTCGGGGTTAACAGACAGGTGTTAGAGCAAATGAAAAGATAAATCACCTGCTAGAGTCTTTGAAATATGGAATTGAGTATTATCTAAGATCATATCTTAACCATCTTTGATTGGCAGTATTAATTCTTCTGGAAAAACATGCATGCAAAATGAACTACTAGTAGTTTTAATATTAGTAGTTATAGACTCTTGGATGACAAGACAATGACAAGACACAAAGCAGATGTGCTTTAGTAGGAAAGAGAAGGAAGACAATGTGAAAGGACCGGTGGGATGGAATATGTTGATAATCAAATAGCTAGGATAGGAGAAAACAGGTATGAATGAAGAATGCTATCCTAAAGAAAATGAATCTTTAAAAATTGTGTGTATGTATGCGTGGTGTGCACGCATGCATGTGTGTGCCTGAAGGTCAGTAGGTGTCCTACTCAGTCGCTCACTACTTTACTTCATTTAGACAGGATATCTCACTAAATCTGAAGCTAGGCTTGCAGCCAGAGTTCCAGTAAACCTCCTGTCATCACTCATCATAGTGTTGGAGCTACAGGCATCTGCAGGCACGCTCTCCCCATATTTTAATGAGATCTGGAGATTTGAACTCAGATCATCATGCCTGTATAGCAAGCACTCTTACTCACTGAGCTATCTCCCCAGCTCAGGGTAGGGGGTGGGTGGGGGCATCTTTAAAATGTGACAACTTTGAGGCTGGAGAGATTCACACAGGGATTAAACTGCCTTGAAACAGAAGGACCCACGTACAATGCCATGCGGAAATGATGGTGACTTATATTTCTGGCTCTGGAAGTGGAGCCTGGGAAATCCCAGAGCAAAGCAAAAAGGAGGCCGAGTAATTCAGGATGATTTCTGAAGTCACCCTTGCCTCCACAGGGACACACAGTGCCTTCTGACACACATACACACACACACACACACACACACACACACACACACGCACTCTGTCTAAGGTCATCTCTTTCTGAAACAAGCACACTAAAACAAGCACATTTTTAAAAAGTTACACAGCATCCTGAATTCAGGTTCTAAGCATCTGCAGCCACTGGTGTCTAAGCTGTCCACTGCAACTGTTTGGATGAATGAAGCAGGTGGACTATCTTTCAAAGGACTGATCATCTGATAACTTCCAGGTGTGAATCATTCTCTAAGAATTAGTTGAAAGATCTTATTTTCTAAGGAAAAAGCTGGCAGCCAGACACTAAATTCTCACAGTTCCTTTGAAACTGTCTTAAGTCCCTGAGTGGTTAAAATTAGCATTTCAAACTTGTTGAGTGTGCAAGTTTTTGAAAATAGGTATAGAAAATTTTCGAATTCTTTTTTTTTTGTAAGAAGTCAAGAAAAATCCTGACTCAAATTAAATGTGACAGGAGGCAGGAAAGCAAGTTGTCAGGGGATGACTGTATTGGCTGTCTCCATAATGACGCTCTCATGATTAAGCACTTGATGTAATTCTTACAAATATACTCAAACATTTTTCTGACACAAAACATGTCTCTGCCACAAAGCAATGTCTTAATTTCAAGTTCTTATTTAGGGCCAGTACTCTGACAGAATGGCTAGCGGACGGGCCTGTGAGAGCTTCAAACTGGATGTGGTGTGAAGAGTACCCCCTTCCACACCAATGCTTCTGCAACCTAAGCAGCTAACAATTCATTTCCTAACCTTGACTTTACAGTCCAGCCTTTCTACCTTTCTGCTTGTCTTTTTCCCCCCGTCTTTCCAAACAAGTGACAAAGAACACAGAAGCTGATTGAAGGGGTCCATTACATATCAACTTAAAGAAAGGCAAAGTGATTGATGAAACCACCAGTCACCTTCGCTGCTGGTTACTGCACCTGTATCCTTTTTGTCAAATGACCTGAAAATCCTGCTGACAGTTTAACATTCAGTACAAGGATACTCAGCATGGGACCAGAGTTCTCTATATTTTTATTTGCAATGAAAGTCTGTAGGGATGCAATGTGAAAGCAACAGCTAAATGTTATAATTTTCCAACTTTACGTTTTCTTTCTAGCAGTCTGTGTTGTTAAAAAGCTTTTGCAAGATTTAATTGCAGTGTGTCCGGCACAGATAGTGGTGGGTGATGGGGACCCTGGAAGCTTGTTTTAAACTCCATCTTGCTTTGTCACTGGAGTCAACACTCAGCAGGGTGCCTTTTGCCAAGTGATTGGATGAACTGCAATTAATTACACTGCCACAAGAGGAATTTATTGGTCTAATTTTCTCTCTTTGGGGTGGATCAATACCTCAGAGAGCAATTATTAATCAAAATTTAAAAAGTAGAAATGGAATATCCTAAAAACACTAACGCTTTACTGAAATGGTTTAACTGTTATTTCTCAATGGGAGATAGACTTAGAGAATTTACTGGAGAACCAAGTAACTACAAAAAGTTTGCCTACATCAAATAACTCAGATCATTT